>APFE030579149.1:60755-86951 GCA_000404065.3 Pinus taeda
TGTATATATATATATATATATCTTACATAAAGATTCTTTAGATATATAAGTGTGCTTAGAATCATCTCAATATGTCATAACAACGAGGCTACTATAAACAACTAATATATTCTTCTATTGAGGAATATTCCAAAAGTCAAATTTTATACCACTATTAGGGCTAGAATATCTTATATATATCCATATGCCTGCATCTCTTTACAAGTATCTCGACTTCTTTAATGGTAAATGTGACTTATAACAGGCCTATGATTCCTCCAAGCAAGTCGGTGTTAGTTCCTTTTCTTTATTGGCTATCTTTAGCTCATTAGAGACACTTATATATCTTAAATGGTCACTTTAATATACTATGACTTCATATTTTTAGAGGTGATACCATACCTTGATAGCCATACACAGGAGTTTGGTCTTCCTCACAGAGAATTTGGTCTTTGAATAGGCTAGTAATCTAGCCTCTCGGTCCTCAAGAGTGATGTTTTTATATTCCTTAAACTCCTTCACTTGTTTTGTTCAGGCTTGTGGCCTAGAGGTATGGTCTAGAATTGACTTATTTCAATTTGTTCCTCCTTTAGAGTGACTTTTTTTCATGGCAAGGCTTGAATCTCTTGTTCTCTTGCACAAGAATAATCTTCTAGCTACCTCAAATCATTTTCCTTAGCTATGATACCATGGTTATAATCTAGGGCAGCTTAGTTACAACTTATTCAATTTGATTTCTCATAAATTTGATCGTTTCTTATGACATTACTTTTAGATTCTTATTATCCTTATTATTATGTTATTTTATCATCGAAAAACTACCAAAAATATAGAGATCATCAAAGACAAATGGACACCAGATACAGGCACTCATCTAGGGAAAAATCCCTATGAAGGGCAAAAACCTAGTCAAACACTTCCACTAGGAGATTCAAATCAAATTGAGACAACCAGGACCTAAGACCAAGAAAATTGAGCTCCTTCTCTCAGGCAAGTCAGCCTTCATGATAACTAGCATCATGTTAATTAGGGTTTCGACCCTTCTTCTAGCTTCTGCAAATTTTGAACTTCATCCTAAATAAAATCAATCTCTAACCCACACATGTGACAAAAAGAGTTGACATTTTAGCTTCCTTCACTTGTCTAAGGTTACTTCTTCCTTTGCTCTAGTTTTTCCTTCTTTAACAAAGCCTTTTCGCTCCTCTTTTTTTCTCCTTAAACTTCTAATCAAAAATGCCTTGATACCACCACTTCAATAGGTCGAATGCATGGCTATTTATAGTTGTTCGAGGCTCCTTTTTTAGGCCGACTTGAAAACTGGGAAGGTTGACTTGATGGATGAAGCTAATTCTACAAAAGTGGCTCTTTTACAAATTGTTTTCTTAATGTACAAAGCCCAAGAAGGGTTCACAACTTTATGACATGGACAAGGACTTATGTCTCAACCCTAGAGTCCTTCAATGGAGGATTTTAACCTAGAAACAAATAAACAAAGCATTAAACCCATGCTTAATAATATTTTTTTTAATTATTTTTCTTTTTCTCAAATACAATTATGAAGACCGATAATATTTACATTCTTACCCAAAGGGGTCTTATAATCATGATGTTGACTCTCTTGACTCATGACAATAAATCCTATGACCTAAAAAACCTTAGAAGCATGAAGAACATGCTTTTACCTAGAATACCATCAATAAGTAGCATGAAACCCATGCTTTAAAATTCCTTCTTCTTTTGTTTGTTACATAAGATATACATATTGTCTTAAGTACAATAATAATTATGAAGATCAAAACTAGTTACATTTTCCAACACTTTGTTTCATCTTCTTAGATAATTAAACCATTTCCCGAGTAACTCTTCATGATGTCTTATTGGCCAAGTTACCTCTTCGCTCCATGAGAAGAAAGTCAGTTCAAGTTGCATGATAGTGGAATTAATGATTGCTTTTAATTGGTGTCAACCACGAGATTGATATTTAATTTGGATGTGATGGAATTTAGGATTATGACTATTACTTATAATCAATAATTAATTATGGTTAAAATATAATTTAAAATCAACTATTTATAATAAATTTGTAATTACAATTAATTATTAATTGTAATATTTGAAATTCAATGAATTATATTTACTTGAATTACTAAGCCATCATTAATTTACTGCACCCATGCTTAGTTACACAAAATGTTTATAAGGATCATATTAACATAGGGGTGATATAATACATTAGTAAGAATAGGGGTTGAGTTTTCCCGGCTATAGAGGTTTCGATACTTGACTCAATGGATAAGGGTTTAGGGCAACAAGAAAAACTCGAAAATCTCTCCCTCAGAGCAAGGATCCCTAAGGAATTACAACCTTAAATTGTGTTAATTAATAAATTAATATTAATAATTAATTTGGGGTTTTGACCAGTCATGGTTGTCTCCACATCGGTTCATCCATCATTGCTTATTTAAAATAGTAGGATAGACAAGCGGATGCTACTGCACTGATGAGTTTTCCTTCAAGATTAACTTCTCCAATGTATTCTTCTTCTTAATTTGATTTTTATTTTTCATTTTTTCATTTTCTTTATCATCATATCTTGTATCCATAGCTATGAAGAGGAACTCTTATTTGTCAACATGAATAACATATCCATCACTCTCTTAAAACGAGCGATTGTCCTCTCAAGAGTAAAGACTCTTCTTCTTAGTATATTTTCCTCCTCATGTTTGATTTATTGTTATGTTATTCTTAATCATCATTGTATTCCCTTTTTACATATGGACATTTAGCAACAAAAGTTTCATACTCTACAAAAATTAAAAATTTGAAGGGTAGCTTACATTTGTATTTTCCATATCCGCTTTTTATCTTTCTCACAAATTGTGTTTATTTTGTATATGGTTCATGGCTAGAACAATAATAAGATATTTGCCCTTTTTTTATTCTTTGATTATTTGGAAGTTGTTTCCTTTTGTGATAGCTTATCTTTTTCTGTTTCTATTTCATATGCAACGAGAATCCCATGTAGCTCACCCATCATCAATTTCTATAGATCCTTCATTGCTTCTATGGAAAATAGTTTGGCATCAATTCTTAGGGGGGGTAACCTTAGCACCTTTTGAACAACCCTTTATTTTTCAACCTTCTCACCAAGTCTTCTAATGATGTTGATAATTTCATCCACGTGGAGGAAATAGGTTGCAACATTTTCTTTGTCTTTCATTTTTTAAATCTCAAACTATTTTTTATGACTTTGGAACTTTGCCTTCTTGAAATTATCATGGCCTTCGTAGATATTTTGACGTTTTTCACTTATTTGTTTTGTTGATAAGGAAAACAATTACCTTATTCTCAATTTTCCAACAATCTACAACCTTGGGAACCATCCAATCCATATCCTTGGAATTATACACTTCCTTACAACCAACACTTTTAATATAATCCATAATATTTTCCTAATCAATGACTTACACAACAATGTAACTGACCATATCAAAACTGGCCACAACAACAATTGCTTCCTTCACCGGAAATGTAGAATTTCAATCAATCACCTAGGCTAATTCATTTACATGCTCAACTTAATATAAATCCAAATACTAGGATGGATAATGAAAATCAACAACCACAATCAAATGAATTTATTCAATCAAGTCAAGTAATTTACACCAATTACTCTTTTGAATCTTAAACCCTTATTGTTGACATAGTTAACTGCCAAGCTACATCTTTAACATTAGGAATAATTATAGAATATCCAAAGCCACCTAAGATCAAGGATGTGAGTGAAGAAAAGAAACAATATAAGGAATAAAATGATGAATATTTATTTTTGAACTCTAAAGATTCAAATCAAACAGAAAAACAACAATCTCGTCATTTCAAACTCCACAATTTCCTAAGAGGATTACAAAGACTTGGATATCTATGTCATTAGCTATTGAAATCCTAGAAGAATTGAAAAATAATGGTACATACAAATCCCTATAATCCAAGACATCAAGGATATACCAATATATAAAAAGTCTATTAGGGATTTATGTTTTAGGAAACCAGGTAAAACTAAACATGATCCTCCTAATATCCAAGAAACTAGTCAATTATTTGAAATTATTCTTGGAAAAAATTTGAATTAGAAATATGGTGATCCCAATACTTTTGTTGTCCGAGTACAAATAGGAAATAAATCCATTCCAAATACTCTAAATGATCTTGTAGCAACCAATAATTTGATGACTAATGAAATTATGAGGAGTTTAAATACTCAAAATCTCATGAGACAAACCCCAACTTTATTGCAAATGGTTGATAGGTCCACTGTTAAACTAGAGGGTATTCTGCAAGATATCTTTATTATTGTAGATTAATGGGATTATATTGTTGATTTTCTTATATTTCATACCAAAACTTATACCTGAGAATATCCATTAATCTTAGGATGACCTAGGATGACCTACCTTAACAACTACAAATAATTATATTGATGTCTCTCAAGATGCCAATTTCTTAAGGAGAATCAGTGACAAAAACGAAGTTACACCCTCCTGCAAAATATATTACAGAAATTGAAGAACCATTATGAATCCCTATAGATTATGAAAATGATTATCTTGATGAATATTTCACACCAATCCTTACTAATGATAGAGCATTAACTATGAAAGAATCAACTGATGATAGGTTGATCTCTAATTATATGTAGAATATGTATTCCTCTACAACTAAATTCACAGAATTTAACATCGAAGAAGAAAAATTCAAGAAAATTCAATTCATGAATCAAGTTCATCACATAAATTATCTTTTGATCATCCTGAATTTGTTATAGAAGAAGGAAATCAACGTCAATATCTGAAAGAATATTTTACCTAGGAATCTATAAATTCCAAAATTAAAGAAATTGAATTATTCCTAGGAAAGACACTTAATTTAACCAAAAATATATAGCCAGCTCAACAACAAAAAAATTGTATAAGTTGTTGCAGAAATATCCATAAGCATTTGCTTGGGATTATAAAGACATGATAGGAATAAATCATTCAGTTTGCATGCATCATATCTATATTTTGGATGGAGCTCTTCCTATCAGGAAACCACAACACTGAATGAAACCAACTCTTAAAGACATTGTGAAAGAGGAATTACAAAAACTTTTAACTGCAATATTTATTTATCCTATCTCTCATATTGAATGGGTTTCACAACTTGTTATAGTTTCAAAAAAGGGGTAATTGGATAATATGTGTAGAATATAGAGAGCTCAATAAAGCTACTTGAAGGGATAATTTTCCACTATCATTTATTAGCCAAGTTTTGGACACTTTCATATGGAAAAAAGTATTTTTCCTTTTTAGATGGTTTCAATGGGTATAATTAGATACATATTGTTGTTGAGGACCAAGATAACGCTACATTTACCTACCCCTAGGATTTTTCATTTATAAATACCTATCATTCATATTGTGTAATATGCCTGCAACATTTCAAAGAGTTGTACTAAGTATCTTTTATAACCTTATTACAGAAAATGTTGAAGTATTCATTGATGAGTTCACTACTTTAAGAGATTAATTTGAGGAATCCTTATCTAAATTATAAAAATTACTACAAACATGCATTGAATATCATCTCTCATTAAGTGATAAAAAACATTTTTTGATGGTGAATAAAGGGACTGCCTCTGGACTTCATGTTTCACCTCAAGAAATAAAGGTAGACCCTACAAAAATAATTGTTAACAAAAACCTATATGTTCCTATGAAGCAAAGGGATGTGAGAAGTTTCTTAGAGCATGTTGCATACTTTCGAAGGTTTGTAGAGTTTTTTTGCAAGATAGCTTCACCATTGTTTGTCTTGCTTACCAAAGATGTTGAATTTTTTTAGGCAACAAATTTCCAACAAGCCTTTAAAACTCTAAAAGAGAAATTAACCACTAACCCTATTTTGCAAGGATTTAATTAGAAATTACCATTTCAAGTTTATTTTGATGCTTGTGATAAAACTTTCGGTGTTTTTTTAGAAAAGATAAAAGATGCAACAATTCAAACCATTTATTATATAACCAAAAATATCGTGCATGTTGAATTACATTGTGAGGGAAAACAATTTTTTGGTGGTAATGTATGAAATTAATAAGTTTAGACACTACATCACACGATATCCTACTTTTGTATAAACATATCATTCACCCATTATATATTTAATGAATAAACCTATTATTAGCGACGAAATAATTTGTTGGTTTTTACTTCTTCAAGAATTTGATATAACTATACTTGATAAACTTGGTCATGAGAATGTGGTTGCAAATTTCTTATCAACGATTAGTAGTGAGATATAAAATGAACCATTGGATGATGATTTTATGGATGAACATCTATTTGTAGTACTAGTGATGACACCCTCGTTTGCAGATATATAAAACTACTTGGTTGCACATAAGCTGCCTCAACATTTATCATCCAAGGAAAATAATACTTTGATTAGAAAAAATACAGCTTACATGTGGATAAAAGGATATTTATTCAAAATGGGACTAGATCATATTCTTAGGAGATGCATATTCTAAGGTATTTTTATGACGATCCACGTGGTGTTCATTTTGCAGCCACAATAAATGCAAAGAAAGTACTCTCTACAGGATATTATTGGCCAACACTACATAGAGATGCAAAAAAGTATGTGAGACATTGTGATATATGTCAAAGAATGGATCAACCTACCAAAATAGAAGAAATGTATATGCAGCCCCTGATTTCATTGGAACAATTTGAAAAATGGAGAATTGACTTTATAGGACCTTTCAACCCACCATCAAATCAAGTTACATATATATTAGTATGTAGAAACTATCTAACTAAGTGGGTGGAAGTGCAACCATTAAAAAATATAGAAAATAAGAGAATGGAAGAATTTGTGTATGATAAAATGTTCGCCAGATAGGTAGTGCCTAAAGAAATTGTATTGGGCAAAGGGACATAATTCACATCCAATCTAGTGAAAAATCTCATGAATTTGTACAAAATAAATCACCGAAATACTATACCATACCATCCTTAAGCTAATGGGAAAGTATAAGTAACTAACACGGAAATAGAAAATATACTTACAAAAAATATCCAGTTTCATAAAAAGGATTAGGACAATAGATTTCCAGAAGTAGTATGGGCCTACCAAACCATATGGAGAACTTCAACTAGATTTACACCCTATTAAGTAGTGTTCTTTAAGACTGTACTATTTCCCATTGAATTCGAAATTAAAACGCTAAGGATAACGATGTAGCTATGAATGAATCTTTCTACAAAATAAAAAGAAAGGATTGTTCAACTATGTCAGGCCAAGTTTGTAACTCCAAATGAATTAATGAGATTTGAATTAAGATATTATTGATATATACATTGTGAGGGAGACTCTTGGAATTCAAATTCCAGTGTCTCTTCAACTTCCTTATTTTTCCTATTTAAAATATTTACATGAATTTAGTAATCCCTTAGGATTAGGTGTCAACATTCCCCCCGTTAATTTGAAGGGATGATGGTGAGTCCAAGCATCATTCTAAATATTTCAAAATTTTCTCCTTCAAGCACTTTGGCAAAGACGTCTGCAATCTTCTCATTTGTGAAACAATGTTGTAGGTGGATTGTCTTGGCCTCAACATGATGTCGAATCAAATGATACTTTGTATTGATGTGCTTGGTTCGATCATGGAACTTTGGTTTATTCACCAAATTTACTGTAGAAGTGTTGCCAATCAAAAGAGGAGCTAAATCCACTTGTTTCACTTGCAAATATTCCATAATTTTACTAAGCCACACAATTTCCTTCATTTCTTCAGCTACTACCACATATTTTTCCTCAATTGTGGAATCTACTGGAACTGATTATTTGCATGACCTTCACAAGACAACTCCTGATACAAGAATCATAGCATAACATGAAATAGATACTCTAATTTCTTTATCTCCACCAATATCTTAATCAGAGTATCTAACCAAGATAAAGTCATCCACCTATGTATACTTGATTCCAAAGTCTTGAGTTCCATTCAAGTACTTTAGAAATATTTTTGGAGTAGACTAATGACCCTCACAATGCTTTTGCATAAACCTATAGAGGATTCAAACAACAAATGAAATGTTCATGTTGACACCTAATCCTTGGGATTGGGTGAATATGTGTAAAATAATGTAAATAGAAATTAAGGAGAGTTGGAATATGAAGAGACACTTGGAGATGAAGTCCAAGAGTCTCTCCCTCCATGTATATATCTATAATAAACTTTAATGCAAAGACACAACTCAGTTTGAGGAGTTACCTCCTATCCTTACATGGTATCAGAGCTTAGGTCCCAACCACTATTTTTGGCTCCCTTCCTGCCCTTGTAACTCCCTCCTACCCATGTTCTACATATTTCCTTTGTCCTACCGTTTAAAAATTTATTGTGTTTGTTGCCTCCTCATTGGATTTTATGGGGTTGTCTTTGTTGTTTTGGGAGATTGGCGAGCAATAATTACAAGTTGTTGCATTGTCTAGAAGCATTGTGTTGTATTGGGACTGTTGTGAAGAAAAAGAGTCGTAAGAGTGAAGGTTTTTTTTTTGATTGATCGAATGGTGAAAGCGTGAATGTGACTATGTTAATGATACACTGGAATGATAAGTTGGTGTGTTATTGCGTTGAACGGATTTGTATTTCATTGAGTTTGATGGTGGTATTACAACTATGTTGAATGGCATAATTAATACAGGAACATTGGCCCATACCACGCTTGGCCCATATCAATGTTGTTGAACGCTCCGATTAACCCTCCCCCATATATGTTATATGAACATTGTCCCCTCATACATTACCTCTGAAAGATGTCATATGAACACTCCATACCACCTTCTGTCATATAGACCACAATCATATCTCTGCATAACATGTTGCCTCCGTTGAATGTCATATAACCTTGCTCATTACACCCTCCCCCACGCGGTAATACCACTCAAACTCCCATTTTTTTAATAGCTGCATTTTATTTTATATAACATATTCCCATACCATAATATATACCACCGTGGGATACCACTGTGGTGTCACTACGTACCACCGTGGGATATCACTGTGGTGCCATTGCAATACCACTCCTCCACCATACCGTATATAATGCATACCTCTGCTCCAAAATCATTTTTTTTATCACCGCTTCAAAATAATATTACGATGTCATATATCATATGTTATAATACGATTTCTCCTCCTACGTTGACCCTCCAAACCCGTGGTTGGTTGTTGTCCATATATCATATATCCCTGCCAGTTAATACCTCCCCTCATATACTCCCTTACCCATATAACCCTCCCCCATATACTCCCTCCCTCATACACTCCCCCCCCAAATATTACCTTTGTCATATATATTTCCAATTAGAATTGTATTTTTCACAATATTGCTATAGAGTGCAGTTTTTTTACACCAGAAGTACAATTTTTTTTTATATTGGCAACAAAGTACATTTTTACACAATACATATATTTAAAATGCATTAATTAATATCTATTGTTAGAGTAGTTCTCTTTGGAAAAGAGAACTATCTTGAATGGTCAAAGGAAGATAAAACACACTCTCATTTTCAATGAGTTGTGGAAAGGAGTTTGTGTAGGAGAAGGAGATAATGAACTTGCAAAGCCCACCTCAGATCAAGAGATTTCCATTTGGGAAAATAAGAACAAGAAGGCCTATTCCTTAATTGCAGCATTTGTAAATGAAGAGGTGAGTTGCCATATTTCACCATTCTCAAATGTTTTTTAAGCCTTACATTAGTTGAAGGAACTATATGGCTCTGTTGACGGTGTTGGAATCGCCAACATTAAGGGGATCTCCCCGGTATGAAGTTCCAACTAGACCTCACAACGTTTGGTGTAGGAGTCTCATCTGATACGATGGCCTGGTTTCCATTATCTTAACGATATGTCTTAGCTCTTGCTTGTTAGCGCGTGAGAGTAGTTTGATTTTTCTTAGAACAGCACGGTTCGCGTGCCTGGTGAGTGCTTAGTGCCACTTGTGTCAAAGTTATTTCACTGCAAAGGGATAGGGTGGAAGTGAGTCTTAGGTTGAAAGGGAATAGTCCCAACTCTGCTAGAGACACAAAACACAACAGGATATTCACAGCTTCCGGCAGAGTAGTCCACACGGATGTGGCAGTCACAAACACAAGGTGAATAGATAGCACGTACAACACCCAACGGAATATTCCAAATGAGTGCGACAGGCATTATAACAAGTTTACAAGAATGAACCTGTCGAGTGTCCAACGGGATAGCCCATATGGGTGAGACAACATTAGCAACTAATACAACACATTTCCAATAACATATGTACTAAAACAACCGAAATAGTTCAACTATATTAATACAGGTTAAAGCAACATGCATTACAAGCATCCAAAGAGTAGTCTTACAAACGAATACAGAACATGTGTGAAAATGTGTTGGCCTGTTAACATGATTCTGAAGTAAGAGAAAGTCCCAAGACACATCCGTACACCATTACATCACTAACCCCGATAGTGGGGCATTGGAGCCACTGCTCACTCCTTAAAGAAAAGATTACAGACTCTCAAGGCTATGTGGGAGGAGCCAAGGTGAAATGTCTTTTGCATGTACAAATGAGGGGTATATATAGCCAAGGGTGAAACTAACCCTTGTGACTATTCAACTTCCTTCATGACTGTTTGACTTACATGACTCTTCAACTTTACATGTGGGTCTCTTGGACTTCCACATTACATTACATTGATTACAACAGTATGGCCCACAGTAGTTATGTGGCCGAGATGACTCATGACATGAATCAACACGACAAAGCTGGTATGTTCATGTTGCTTCTGGTGCACATGTTGAGTTGCAATGCTGCTGAGTGATGGATGTGCTCTTGGTCTATCATAGCTTCAGCTCCAGATGGAAAGGTGTGTGGAGTCTTCGATGATCTTGGTTTTCTCTTGATGTTGCATGTGCACGGCGCTCCTTCGCTTGTACTTTGGCGTGCTTCATGTGTTCGCCTGTTCGCAAACAAGTCTTCTTGCACACGTTCCTTGTTCATCCCATTCGTCGTTGCGTCATGTGTCATCCATGTACCTGTATCTGCAATCGCTCATGATGAGACGACATCAAATCTAGAAATCTCCTAGTCTACCATGATGCATTGTCGTTCGCTTTCAAATGTAGGTGACCGGGAGAGAGGACAAGGCTCTACAACTATGCAAGGTAGATTTCAAGCCAAGATGCGGGCTTCAGGCACTATCCATAAAAACTATGCAAAGGTCACTGAGAGGCTGAGATGGGCAATCCGGATCAGCGGTGACTGTCCGCAAGATCTGGTTCGGCTGGAGGGAAGATTTGCACAATTTTTCAGGGAGACAATGCAAATAGCAGGGGGAGACTGGAAGAAAAAATTGCGTAATTTCTCTGGGGAACTGGAAGCAGGCTGTGGGAGGCTTCTGGGAAAATTTGGGCAATTTTTCTGGGGAGCTAGTAGCGGGATGCGGGAGGCTTCAAGGAGTGGGTTGCGGGAGTCTACTGGCAAAAACTGCATAGAGCTGGGAGGCTCACCTGCTAGACATTCCTATGCAATTTTTGAGTTGAGCGGGATGTTGGGCAGCTAGAAGACTGCTCATGAAAACTGCACAGCTTTCAGGATGAGCAGAAAGTCTGCTGACAGCGTGACTGACTGGAAAAACTACGCAATTTTTAAGGGTAGTGTAGTGACGAACACAGGGTACCCATGGTAAAAGAGGCCATGATCTATAAATAGAACTAGTCAATTGAGAATTTTGTTGAAACGATTCATATGTGAAGAGGATGAGTACTCATGAGAGAATCACAAACAAGCGAGACTAAGAGAATTTTAGTAGACCAAGTAAAGGAATAAACAGAGACTGGAACAAAGTGTTGAATAAGTGAGAGGAGTAGTGTTAGACCCCTAAGTAAATCACCCTACAATGAATAAAAGGCATTGGAAGAACTATAAAAGTACAAAGCGAAGATAAGTGTAGAGCGTTGAGAAGATTAAGGTGGAAGCTATGTGTAGAATTGTAAAGCATAGATCATAGTGCAAATGTAACACACCCCCTTACCTAATAGAGGTTCTTACAATATTACTCGATTCACACCGTGTAGTTACAAGAATGGTGTCATATATATATATGTGTGTGTGTGTGTGTGTATGTGTGTGTGTGTGTGAATCATATGCTTCAACCCCTGAGATTCTATGCATACAAATAATGAGAATCCATGTTAGGGTGATTCAAATCATTAGGTGGATTCAAAGAGTATAATAAATTACCAGCTTGATAGATAAGAGTTGGATATCACATGAATGCAATCTCTATTCTCCACAATTTTATGTTGAACCAACAGTCTGTAAAACATATTACTATGCCCTAAAGTTAAAAGAAGTGAGATTGTGGATTTTAAACCAGAACTTGTTGCCAAAAACATATAGTCCATCTTATGTAAAGTGGAATATTAGGGTTTGATGCTACAATAAGGATCCCCTTCCCTGCTTGAAGAAATGTACATGGACCACACAAATATACAATCGGGACTCCCTAGTGGATGAAATATTTGTATGGAAATTCGTTGTCCATGCATCAACCTTCATAGGATTCACTCATTGCATAATTCTATCAAAGAATTTATACAAGCTACAATTTTTACCCATCTACATGTGTTAAGCCTCTTTTCCTATCCTTGTCAAATAACCAATTATATATATATATATATATATATTATAATATATATTATATATATATATATCACAGAGAAGATGTGTGACATACATGATTTCAACTTTTGGCTCAGTTTTGGGAGGGTGAAATTATTGTGGGGGAGAATTGCATATCAGTCAATTGCATTCAAAGCACAAGACAAATATTTTTTGTAAGAAAATTGTTCTTTAGAAACATCAAACGTAGAACTAACATAAAGCCATATAATAGTAGATAAGTTGCAATGTAGTTTGAAGTGGAAAATAACAACTCTACTCACACATTTGCAGTGATACTATCCACATTACACTATATTGATTCCAAAGGAAACACATTCTATTACTAGCCATATTGAAAACTTGTAAATTTAACTATATACTAAAAATTAAATCAAAGAACAAAAGACCCTATAATGCTTATTTGATGCAAAAAGCTTTTATGAGTGCAACTTGGGGAGTAAAACATCCAACATATGTGCAAAAAGTTGACACGATGGATTATTCTTCACTTCCAAATAGGATTGGATTGCATATAGTCTTTACTTCATAAACTAAAACTCAGAATTGTAACTTTCAGAGTATAACTATCAATTTAGGAGGTTAACTATAAGTTTAACTAATTGTAACCTACTCAATCAAGTTAGGATGTTAACTATAAATTTATTAACACTATGATGGATCCTAGCACAATACTAACAAAGAATGAAGCAAGGAAGCCCTTGGGATGATAATGTACAAAGAATTACTTGGATAATGAATATTTCTTGTATTCTTTGCGGGTAAACTTACTCACATCTTGGCAGAGGTTCAAGGGTTGCGCTTATTGGCACTCTAATGGATCCTAGCATAGTGTTGACAAAGAATGAAGTGAGGAAGCTTGTTGGTGTGATAATGAACAAAGAATTATTCAGATAATGAATATTTCTTGGATTCTTTGCAAATAGACTTAATTACATCTTGGCAAGGATTCTAGAGTTTCCCCTTGAATGAAGGAGTTAAGCGGGGCTCACCCCTCGACTAGGGAAACATGGGAGGTCGATGAATCTTCGAGGATTTCTTTTAGGTTTATTATGTATTATTTCAACGAATGATTTTAGCCCAATATAAACTAATTATGGTTAAGGAATTAAGATTGTAATCTAATTCAAATTAACATATTAGGATTTATATTATATTATAAATGGTGAAATTAATATGATAATATAAATAGAAGTGCAACTCTTAGTTAAGCTAGTCTTCCTCATTACGTGTTTTTGGTGTAAATATTTATGTATTGCGTGTATGTACCATTACTACTATTATATTTTACCTTCAATTAATATTATTTTGTTATATAATTTTATCTAACTCTTTACTAGAAATATAATATACTTAACCATAAGTTAGAAATACATCAACTATGTTGTTGCTAAAATATTGAAATACATAACAGATCCAAAAACAAGTCATTAGAAAGCTATATAGATAATTTTCATGGTAGATTAAAAGCACAATTGTTTGGGACCTATGATACATAAATAATTAAATAACATCAATTGTATATGCTAATTTTGATTGAGGAAAAGTAGAAAAGTACTTCACGGTGGAGCTATAAAGGTGAATTGAAACATTAATAAATGTTGTCTTCAATAGAAGCATATTATAAAGGAGTTGTCTTTAGCGCAACTTTTTGGAAGCTTTTACGATAGGTTTTTCCAGTTTAATTTCTCTAAAATCCGACAAGAATTTATTGAAATCACATGCTTGATGGGTAATCCTGTGCAATCGAGGTGCCCTAGGGGTTTTCCAGTGGGTTTTCCAGGGTGTTGAATCCATATATACAGTTTAAAAACTAGTTTAAATAATATACAGTTAAAAAACTAGTTTAAATAAGACAAATCAAAATTTCACCTCAAATTTTTCCACCGTATTCCGACGCGAGGAAGTCCAAAAAGTTGCACTAAAGACAACTCCTATTATAAAGGTGTGTTGAATAGATTTTGTAAAAGAGTTTAGCTAATGTGGATGCATGTTAACTTTAAAATTAATTGAAGGAGATAAACCATATTTTTTCATGACAAACAAGAAATTATAGAATATTTTGTTTTAAAAAATGAAAGTTTAAGTCGAGTATGTACATTAAATTAGGCCGGAAATGGGAAATAATAAATAAAAAATTATTTTGCATTGTGTAACAATGCCATTTCTATCAGTGCAAACACTAGCAAATACTTGCTATATTAGTGCCAAAGTTGGTATGGATCAATATTGGTGTACTGATTGCTCTATAACAAATCCAATGTGGCATGGAATTATGGTAAAAACAAGATTTGAGCTTGCACAATAATGATGACAATAAAGATGATGTTGTATTTGATAAGTGTTACTTGCTATATTAGTGCCACGATTGGCATGGATCAATATTGATGCACCGATTGCTCTATAACAAATCCAACATGGTATGGAACTATGGTAGAAACAAGATTTGAGTTGCACAACGATGATGACAATAAATAATGATGTTGAATTTGATGCCTGTTAAAATTATTAATGGTTTTTTATTCAAAACATTTTTATTTTATTATTGAATGGTCATTTCAATTTTATTTAATCATTGATTTCTTAATTCATATGATCTGCTTTGATGAGAAAATGCGATTAAATGCCAAAATTTACATAAATTCTGGATTTATATGTGTTGTTCACTATTCTAAATTGCTTGTAAGTATTACCCAACGTGAACATTGTGTATTTAAGTTATGATCATCATTGTACTAATTAAAGGATTTTCTCCATACTAAAAACACAAAGTAACGAGAGGCACTCACAACACGACCATACTAATATTGTGTTGTAAAGGCTTTTAACTTTAGCAATACCAAAAATGCTTAGGGATTACATCACCCATTTTGTGACACTATTTGATATGATGTGAAGTAGCTCTAAATTCAAGTTTGGAGTTCCATGACCTAGTGATGACTGAGAGTGGCTTTTATTTGAGAACATAGTTTTCTTATCTTAAGGAGTAATTGGTGAAGTCTTCGGGATCCTTCTTGCTTTCAATATAGGGAATCCAAGGCCTTTCCTATACTTATTTGGGTTATATAACTTAAATAAATTTCTTCAATTTCTTTTTTTGTGAATAAAAATATTATATTTGATTACGTGAAACAAAATTACTATAATGGTCATCTCGAATTATGGACAAAACATTATTATGAGCATTCATGCGAAGCATGCATATGATAGCTACATATGCACGCATTGAATGTACTATGCTAGTATACATATTAACTTAATATGAAATTACCAAATGAAAGAAAAATGAATTAATAATGGAAAATTATAAGTGAATACATAACTGACAAAATACTAAATATAATGAGTGAGGTCCTTAATGTATGTACCATCATCATACATATATAACTATACAAAATACAAAGGAAAGACATGTATTATATAAAAGGGGATATAATATATCTAATACAAAAATAAATTGAATAAATACAAATTATATAAAATATACAAAGGAATTATAGAAAAATATTATTATAAAGTTATAAAAAAAATTATAATATACCAACTAAACTAACTAAAAGGAATCCATCATATATAATCATAATATAAAGTGACAAGAGTTTTAAACATGAATTCAAATAAGGCGGATATTTTATAAAGAAAGGGTTGTTGTCAACCACTGATCCAAATGACGTATGCTAGCTCAATCTATAAATTTAAGCTTATCCCTTCTCCCTCTCTAGAGGAACCTCAAACATGAGAAATCACTCCTTAGAGGCAGGAGGGAATGTTGTTTAAGAAGACAAAGGAGGAAAAATCGAGAAGGAGAACAATTTTAACGCAGAGTACAAACAGGTAGGAAGGAGTCTTGATTGTACTGGAGTTTTTGGGCACAGAAGTTTAGTGTACATCAATTGGGAAGCATTTCGAGACTGAGTACCTAGGTTGTACCTAGTTCGGTAGGGAGGTTTTGGCATTTTGGTAATGCAACCGGAACAAAATCCGCAACACTACAAAGATGTTGGTATTCATTAGATGAATTGTTAAATTTTGTATTTAAATTACATATTATGGTATTTTATGAACAATTTATTGTTAAACCCTCTTAAGTTTCGAAATTAGGGCTCTTACAATTACATAAGAAACATCATCATAAGGACAACCAAAGCCATATAACAAAACAGACCTGAGAAAGACCAACTACCACACTAATGAGTACACAACGGTAATAACAACAATAACCACTACAAACAACAACAACATTAACCACAACAAACAATAAACACGAAACATTATAGCCATCACCATCCCCCACTGACAGTGCCAACACATTGAAGGGAAATAGTCCAAGAGCCACAAAGTTGTCAATGTCAGACCTCTAATAACCTTGACAACACCATTTTTCAAAACAACCATTTAACAATCAAAGAAAACTAAGGAACCTTCTGAGCTTCAGTCCAGAGAGTTGTAGAGCAAATAAAGACTTCCACCAAAGACCAATCACAGTGAATTCAAGTACCATCCCATAGATCCAACTTCTTAAGGAGTAATTAGTGAAGCCTTGGGATCCTGGTTGGTTTCAATATAGGGAATCCAAGGTCTTCTCTATGCTTATTTCGGCCATATAACTCAAATAAACTTCTTTGGCTTCTCTCTTCTTATTAGCTTCTCTCTTCTGGTTACACTGTGACAAAGGAATTTGAACCACATCACAATTATGCACTTTTAATCATTTTTATTAATGAAATCATAATGTAGTAGTGTTAATTTATATATTTCCCCAACCTTATTCATTAGTCCTCCATCAAGTTGGGGCCGATCCAAAGGAGGTAACTAATGAATATTTTTGTTTACTATACAAAATATTGTGATTTTATTCTAAAAAACATAGCCTTTTCCTATTTCTTCTCTTTAATTACTCATAGCCATAATCGTGAACCACGTTTAGTTTATCCATGGAATGGACATGCAATAGTCAATATAACTACCCTTGTTATGTTTTCTACTAATTGAATGAGATTTAATTACTCATAGCCATAATCATGAACGACGTTTAGTTTATCCATGGAATGGACATGCAATAGTTAATATAACTACCCTTGTTATGTTTTCTACTAATTGAATGAGGTTATTTATGTTGATCTCTTACATGCATAATTGTTTATTCGCATCATTGTTGCTTCATAAATAGTGTTTAGAACTCTCTAACATCATACTTCTCAATAGATTAGTCCTTGTGGTTAGCATATATATTGCATGGTACCTTTAAAATTTCTACAATATTATATTAATAGTTGAAGTGAGCTATATAGTTCAACAATTTATTGTTGTAATTTTATAGCACATCACTTTTTAGTGTCATTTCTAGAGAGTTTGCTAAAAATTTCAATAGTATATAATTTTGAGAATGGAGTACATGGGCTAAAATGGATCACTCTTTAACTCTCATTTATTTGTTAATTTATTTGTTACTTAATGGGTGGCAAAATTGGAGCTAAAGGCTGGTAGGGCCCATTTTAGAGGTAGGTCTAGTTTTTGGAATCTTGAAACTTCCAAAGCCCCCTAAGGTATTAAATGACTTGTCTTGGGACCAAAATTTTGTGAACATAGTACCCACCTCTCAACATTATTCTACCCAAACTTTGAGATGTAAATAACACCTCAATTAAAGTCTATATGATGAAGTTATGCCTCCCAACCCAAATCTAATGGAGGAAGAAAGTTTGTTAAAAAAGTTTGGTGGTGTTGTACCTCAAGAGACAGTTCCTAGCTGTGGGAGAACCAGTGCTCGAGACATTTAGAGATTAATTAAAAACAATTAAATTCAATGGCTGGAAGTACAAGCTAAGAGGGCTTGCAAGCAAAGCTTCTAATTTTGAAACCCTAGCCTTCCAAAGCAGAATGGACAGAGAAGCTATGAGAGTTGCAGGGTGGAAGTGTAAAGCAGAAAACGGAGACAACAAAATTTTGGCATAGACAATTAAGATATGTGCTTTAACTCTAGAAATAATGATGTAAGACTAAGAAAATATGAATGAAGTACCTGGATGTGGAGCATCCATTAAGGACTTCAGGATTAATTTTAATGCATACAATTATGTAAATTCATCAAAAACTAAACCATCGCACCAGCTGCATTTTACATTATCCAAGAAAAGAAAATACATAAATATGAATGCTGAAACTCAAGAAAAAGACAATCACTGCAACTTCCCAATATTGAAATCAAACTACAATTTTATTTTCCTATTTCAGAGAGTATATTTTAATTACATTATCAGTCATGGATAACTGATCTTCCGAACCCTTGCCATGTCTAATTTCTGTTGTTTTATTCCCTCTTCCTCCCATTTTCCTAAAATTGGTTTCAAACTAATTCTTGAATTAGTTACACAATAGGTTTTATACAGTTATAAACTGTATCTTCCTTGTATCTTCATTCTTTCTTTTTTGCAGTTTCTGAAATGTTTAAATTACAAAAAGGGAAATATTATATAACATATATAATATTAACTAAAAACCTTTTAAAACAAAACCTCAACCCCTTTTGATAGGATACAAATACATATACAGGACGGGCTTTTAAAATTTATCACAACATTAATACTGGCCAAAACCCTGCTGAGTATAAACATCGACGCGGGTCCCACTTCGTAATGATGCATACATTGACAAAATACATGTGATTCCTGGAAACCAATTTCTGCTTACGGGACCACTGGTGGCGGTTTTTAGACAAACGAGTTAGTGCTTCCTTAATGACTCTTGATCGTTCATCTCTTCCTGGGAAGTTTAGAAATACTGCTTTGCAGCACTACATTATGGTTTAAACTTCGAGTACTTTGTCCTCCTGTAACTCTATTGGATCTGGGCGTGATTGCTGCAGGCCGTTGATTATTTTTCCATTTTTAATAAACATAGATTCTATTTTGTTCTGGCTTTGTCAATACTTGGTTGTATCAATTTTCCTCAGGTCCATGTAATACACGCACCTATCCATGTCGCAGAACTCGCTCTCAAGCGTCATTTCTTGTTAATGGTGGAGCACAAGTTTTGTAATCTCCTCCTGAAAGACTCCAACATGTTGAAACATCTCACACAACAGAGCACCTCTTTTTAATGACAATTCCACTGAAATCTCTAAAAGCATTCGAAAAGTCAGATATCTTTACGGATGAGTAGACATCATTCAATGACATTCAAAAATTTCCGCTTTTATTGCCTTCGCTAAAGCGATGTTTGACTGTAAGACTTCACAGTAAAAAATATTTTGTGGGTGCTCCAGCAATACACCATTTACTTTATTAGATGACCGAAATCTGTAACACAAGCTCAATGTGGCAACAGTGACCAGGGCAATGGACAGCCAGCAAGTTCTCCATATGTGATACAACTTCCATACTGATCCACTGGACCAAGAACTAGATCATAAAGTCCCTCAGCAGCAAGCCTTAGATGCACTTTATCAACTTCACTTAACAACACATTCTCGGATATTTCTCTACTAGTAAGAAGCTTTGAAAACACCCCAAATAGAATTTTTATCTTTTGCCGTAAATGGGCATCCTTTTTCAGGCAAGTAACTTTTCAACCATAGTTTTAATACCATAGATTTTCAAAAAACATTCTTTACTTCTTTCTTCCCATTCTGTCTTTAGAATATCAGGAGCGTTACTATTCAGGTGCCACCAAATTTGCAAAATTTTAAACTTGTGCTGGAATTTTCTTGAAGATCTTTGATATTTCAGCTGTGCCAGAATGAGCTACAACAGATGGTTTAAGTTTTAGCCTGGATATGATTCTGTTGTCTTATTTAGCATTTTGTTGTACTGCTCGGTTGTAAATTTATCATCTATAGACAATGTCACATGGTTTGGGTTCGAGTTCAGGTTCGACAATGATTAGGTTCGGTTTGAGTTCGAATGTTTTGATGAAGTTCGTCATTAGGTTCGTTTATATATATTAATTTAAAATCAATTATACGATAAAATAGTAAGAAATCAACATCAATAAATATCGAAAATGTTATCACAGACATGGAAACTCCAAGCATAAATTACAAGCTTGAGTTGCTACAGGAAGTTATGAGTTTTGATCAATGGACTTGGTCAATGGCTATGAGGTTCGATGAGGTTCGCAGAACCTCAAATTTTTTTTAAGGTTCGCCAAAATTCGAACCTCAAGGTTAAAGTTCGACGAACCTTGTGACATAGTCTATAGATTGGTCTCCAAGGGGCTCGATGTCCAAATGCGTTATAGCCACCTCTTATATTGTATTCCATGAAATGAGATTCACAATTGTTTTTTATCCTTTTTATAATCATTGTAGTCTATCATATATATCATATATATACATATATATGGCTTGATGTTCAAAATCATTAGAAGCCACCCATGTAGGTTTTACATTGCCTTTTCTATAATTAGTTCCATGATTCGATATTGTTTTTAGCCTCTTTATAATCTTTGTAGTCTCAGAATCTCGTGTGTGTGAGAATGGGATAAATCGGTTTAGACTATCTCGAGGGGCATCCAAGCTCAACATGTAGGCAAGCCCCACTCCCAAGTAAGACTTGGTTGAGTTTGGTTGCCCATTGGATAGTGTACCCATATATATATAATCAACCACTAGAAATTCAACACCCAACCATGCCTCCATTGGATTACGGCATCCCATTGGGTTATTTCGATAGGGGCCTGTCAAGGGCACCGTCTTCAACGTGGGGATGAAGCGATCCCCATTTATCCCAATCTCATTTGTTCCTTATCAAATATGCTCCTAGTCGTGGCTCAAATTTGAAAGTTGAATTTATGCTCCTAGTCGTGGCTCAAATTTGAAAGTTGAATTCATGGCTCTATAGACTCTCATTTTCCCAGCATTCGAGATTGGACTCTAAGTTGCAAGTTCTGAGTGATTCTAAGATAGTGATAGATTGGGCAAAAAACTAAGTCAAAGTCCGAAGTGTCAAGAAACAACTTGTTCTCAATTAGATGAGGGATCCCATTCAGAGTTTGAAATGGTCTTCTTTCACTCATATTTATAGAGAGTTGAATGTTAAAACTAACGAACTCTCCAAGGAAGCACTTACCGTTAGGACAGGTTTTTCTCATTCGTGAATTCTTTGAGGACAGCTTGCTTCAGGACATGTCATTCTCCTTATAGGAAGAATAACAGTGTAATCCTATTTGATAAAGGCGTAAAGTAGAATCATTTGGTGCATAAAAGAAGCTCTAGGTAGAAAGTGTCAGATGCTTGACGGATATTGTATCTCAAATCCAATTGTCTTTTGTTTGGTAAGGATAGATGAATACATTAGCAGATTTTTTTATAGGCTCAAATAATTCGCTGGTGCCCCCTTGGGGGGAGAAATATGTAGATTTCTCTTTTAAGAAACATAAAAAAACATTCTGAGGAAAAAGAAAATCATTCTCACCATAAGTTTTACGTAAGCATCTACAAATATTATGTCATTACAGGTCAGGAGAGAAACAAACCTACAATCGTTACAAACTCCATCTTTTAACCGCAACAATACCTACAAACATTACAATCCCCATCTTTTTCAACAATATTAGTGTGATGATAAACAGGATTAATATTGAAACCATGTGCATCCACCTTTGAGCCCTGAAAATTTAAAACAATTTGCTCCAAAACAATTTGTCCGATGATAGGAACAAGGCATCTATGCTAACTCCAAATGAATTGCATAGATGGGTGGAGATTTCATCTGTCCTACGATCTTTTTCCAGGGACAAATGCCTTGGTCCGATGGGTGGCCAGTGGATATCATGGGTAGTGATTTATTGAAGATGGCTAAGGAATCCAGATGTGCTAGGAAAGTTGCGAGAGCTATCAATGCAACTTTCATAGCCCTTATCCCCAAGTCTTCTTGTCCTTCATCCTTTCGGGACTCTCGTCCCATTTCATTGTGCAATATCACATATAAATTGATTTCTAAAATAATTGCTAATTGATTTAAGGAGAATTATTTCTTACAGAATTGTCAAATCCAGATGCAGTTGCCACCGCTTAAGAGTGTATCCACTCGATTAAAATCCATAAAAAAGAGCCTATAGTATTAAAGTTGGTTCTACACAAGGCCTATGACTGTGTAGACAGGAATTTTCTCCGAATGATTATGTTAAAGATTGGACTATCTATTGGAATCATTGATTGGATTATACTCTATAAATTATGTGGTTCTGATCAACAGTGTTCCATCGAATTTCTTCAGGGTTTATAGGGGACTTAGAGAGGGTTATTCTTTATCTCCTTTACTGTTTTTGTTGGTTATTGATGGGCTGAGCAGGAAAATCGTGGAGGCAAAAGCTTACGGTTGTTTCAATGGTCTACAGGTAACAAGGAATGTCTCTGTTATGCACTAATGTTTATCGATGATGTGCTCTTGTTTGGACAAGTTTCTACATGCCAGTGGAAGCAACTTTTTCTCATCATTTCTAAATTTGGGGTTGTTTCCGAATTATACATAAATAATCTAAAATATTTACTTATCCATAAGAGGGATATGGGTAATTTTCCTCTTCAAATAAAGGGAGAGAGCAAAGCCATAAATATGCAATGTACAAGGGATGTTGACAATTCCAACCTCACTTAAGAAACCCAGTTTCAACTCAGCACTTTTGAATGCGTCCCCAGAAGTACCATAAAGACCAAAACACTATAAAAACGCAATCTGTTACAACAAAAAAATTCCAGCTAATTTAGAGCATTGAGAAAACCAAACAAGAAAAAAGTTCATGCGAAAAGATTAGACTATGCGTGAGAGAAACATTCAATATGTGATTCTGTTAAAATTGGCAACTAGGGCCAAACTCCATGTGGATCACCTTATTTATGGCTTCTGATATTTTTCCTAGATTCCTCTCATCGAGAGGTGTAGGATTGATCTAAAGATCATCCGATTCCAATAAGTATTTATGGAGATATGAATTTATTTTGATTATGGACAAATTGTCAAAGTCGGTCAGCAAACTTACGTAGGCTCAGAAGCCCAACAGTGATGTGTATCCAACCTCAACATTTGCATATAAATACAAGGAGCATTCTCCTCATTTGGACAATTCAATTCACTTATCTTCTCTCTCTTTCTCCTACGCATAAAAGGAGCCTCTCTCTCTTACACACGTATGGATGAAAAGGAAGACGTCCTAGGGCAAAGAAGACGCAGAAAGGACGCTAAGGCAGCAGGTCATCTCTTTGACCAACGTTGACCAAGCATTGACCTTTCAAAAGTGCGGATTGGGTGTGGTTGCCTCTCTTAGGCAAGCCACAATTTTTGGCACGAAAATCGAGGCGAACTGACCTCTAGTTTGACCAGTATTGACTACCCTAGTTTAGGGCTGCAGTTGACTTCAGAAATCTGCAAATTGACTGAACATGTTGGGGCTGTTCAAGGGTTGTTTCTTCAGGCTGTTCGAGGACAAGTTGACCAGAAATTGACCAAGTATTTTAGAGGTCAATTTCAGCTAGTTTGACCAAGTTTGACTTTGCTGATCTAGGGTTTGTTGTCGCTGATATAAAATTACAAAATTCAGATTTTGTACTATTTCTCTCTGTTGAACTATTGAAGATAAAAGAAGATTTGATCAAAGGGTTTCCCCACATTGGGGTTTGTCCCTGGCTAGCCACCACATCTTGTGCCTCTTGTCTTGGCTTGTTTTCTGTTGATCATTTAATGTTCTATCTGCACTTTACTTAATGTATATGTGATTGCTAATCTGTGGCTAATAAGAAGAAAAATAAGTAAACTTCTCTAAGCATAGAACATACCATATTTTAACATGGTATCGGAGCTGAGGTGAAGACAAAGCCCAAGCAAGAGCAAGAGCAATCACTGAAGAGAAGGTTGGCAAAGCTATCTTAAAAAGAAATCATGGGGTCCTCAACACACTTCCCTGCTGAAGACAAACTCCATGAGAAGTCTGACTATCACGGATGGAAGATGTCTCTCGATCTTAAAAGAGCAGGAAGTGTTGGACCATGTGAGAGGCGGGATTGTTGAGCCTCCATCAAATGCATCCGTTGTTGTTAGGAACAAATGGACCAAGGGAGAAGTTAAAGCAAGGAAGATCATCCGAGACTCTATCGACAAGCGCTTGGTGGCCTATGTTTCCGAGCTGAACACCGCCAAGGAAATCTACGATAGACTGGTGAGTTT
Source organism: Pinus taeda (assembly GCA_000404065.3). Classification (NCBI taxonomy): domain Eukaryota; kingdom Viridiplantae; phylum Streptophyta; class Pinopsida; order Pinales; family Pinaceae; genus Pinus; species Pinus taeda. The sequence continues at coordinate 85,660 of APFE030579149.1, forward strand.
ATTTAAAGTTAATGATGCAAATCAAGTCTTGTTTCTTAGAAATAAGCTGAAAGAAATTAAAAAGGGAAAAGATGAGAGTATGCAAGCATATTTCTTAAGGATCACCGAGATCAAAAACAATCTCCTATCTATTGGGGAAGTAATTCCTGACAGGGAAATGACACTCACAACTCTTAGAGCACTGCCATATGAATGGTATATATTCAGGACTACTCTTCTCAACAATAATGTAATTCCTGGATTTGAGGAATTAATGGCCAAATGCATTCAAGAAGAAACGAGGATGGAAGAGCAAAAAATGCCCATACTTAAAGGTCATCCCTATGCATTTTGTTCTCATACTAAAAGAAGAAACAATTCTGGGGCTAAATTCAAAGGAAAGGTTGGACCAAAGGGTGGAAGAAAATGATGATGTTACAATTGTAATAAAACGGGTCACTATGCAAGGGAGTGCACTGATAAAAGGGACTCACACCGGGACGATGATCAAAATCCCTCTCAAGGCAATCAAAGGAATGGCAGGTCAAACGGCAGAGGTAAAAGAAGTGTCGGAAATCAAGGAAGAGGACAACCATTCAAGAAGGCAAGAAATTCCAGGTATGTATCTAACACTGTTAACAATAGGCAAGATGAATATTATCTACCAGCAACTCTATCTACTACTGCTCCCCCAGACTCGCTAGGAAATTGGCTTATTGATAGTGGTGCCTCAAGGCACTTCATTGGTTACAAAGAAGCTATCTATAATCTGATAGAGAAATAAACCAACCTGGAAATTGTTCTTGGAGATAATTCAAAATATCCAGTGAAAGGCGTAGGAAATGTCACCCTTCAATTGAATCAAGGTAATACCATCCACTTACAAGATGTATTATATGTACTTGATCTCAAAAAGAACCTGGTGTCCATTTCGGCAATGGAAGACAAAGGCTACAAGGTGGCCTTTAGCGATGGCAAGGTACGTGTATGGAAAAAGAACTTTAAAGATGCTTTTACTCTTGGGTTTCGAGTTGATTCATTATATCAGGTCGGAGGAAGTCCGCTGGGTGTCATGTCTTGTGACACATCTCTTTAGTCCGAACTATGGCATCTGAGGTTTGCTCACCTTCATTATAAAGCTCTACCCGATGTAAGAAAAATGGTGACCGGGATGCTCGAGTTCAAATTAGAGCAAGAAGGTGTATGTCCGGGATGTGCCGAAGGAAAGCTCAAAAGGGGACCATTCCCCTCAAGCCAAAGCAAGACCTCTGATATATTGCAGTTGGTTCACTTAGACATATCTGGTATGATGC
>APFE030579149.1:91058-120015 GCA_000404065.3 Pinus taeda
TCATCCGATTCCGATAAGTATTTATGGAGATATGAATTTATTTTGATTATGGACAAATTGTCAAGGTCGGCCAACAAACTTATGTAGGCTCAGAAGCCCAACAGTCACGTCTATTCATCCTCAACGTTTGCATATAAATACAAGGAGCATTCTCCTCCTTTGGACAATTCAATTCACTCATCTTCTCTCTCTCTCTCCTACGCATAAAAGGAGACTCTCTCTCTCTCTCTCACACGTGTGGCTGAAAGGAAGACGTCCTAGGGCAAGGAAGACGCAGAAAGGAGGAGGCTAGGACAGCAAGTTATCTCTTTAACCAGCATTGACTATCCAGAAGTGCGGATTGGGTGTGGTTGCCTCTCCTAGGTAGGCCGCAATTTTTGGCACGAAAATCGAGGTGATCTGACCTCTGGTTTGACCAGTGTTGACTGCCCTAGTTTAGGGCTGCATTTGACTTTAGAAATCTGCAAATTGACTGTACTTTTGGGGCTGTTCAAGCGTTGTTTCTTCAGGCTGTTCGAGGACAAGTTGACCGGAAATTGACCAAGTATTTTAGAGGTCAATTTCAACTAGTTTGACCAAGTTTGACTTTGCTGATCTAGGGTTTGCTACTGCTAGTATAAAATTACAAAATTCAGATTTTGTACTATTTCTCTGCTGAACTATTGAAGATAAAAGAAGATTTGATCAAAGGGTTTCTCCGCATTGGGGTTTGTCCCTGGCTAGCCGCCACATCTTGTGTCTCTTGTCTTGGCTTGTTTTTTGTTGATTATTTAATGTTCTATCTGCACTTTTCTTAATGTATATGTGATTGCTAATCTGTGGATAATAAGAAGAAAAATAAGTAAACTGCTTTAAGCATAGAACATACCATAATTTAACAGCTTCTGAATGCAACTGGTTTCTGTTAGTTTACTTCTTCCAAAGGGTGTTATGCACAATTTTCGAAACCCTACTGTTTTTTAGATTCTCATGGGAGAGTAAATTTGTATAGAACATATCTCGTTGAATTTCACATGAAATGACTTGTTTTAACTTGTAAGTTGTAACACTTCTAGATTTTTGCTTTCATATTGGTAGCATTGAATTTTGATCCATGTTTCCTTGATGCTAGACTTAATGTGCCTTACTACTTTTAGAAAGATTTGATCGGTGGATAGGAACTCTAACTTGTGCAAGACATATCTCCTAGAATTTCATACCAGCTGATTTGAAATTTTATTTGGTAACACTTAGATGTCTACTTTAAGATGAAGTTGGTCTCATTGAATTTGGATTTCAGAATCTTTAGACATGAGAAATTTACTCAACCCTAGTAGTTTTAGAAAGATTTTTGAATTAGGTAGTGTTGGAGCGGCTGCAACACCCTCCAAAATTTTGGCTTGCATCCAAACTTCGGAGCCTTCCTTGGTCTTTCCTTTGATGGTTGCAAACACTCAAGCTCACCCCATGAGCTCTTGTGAAGTCTTTTTCAACTTTTGCTTGTTTGATTTGCAATCATCTTTCGACATGTTGATTGCTTTGTCATGCTTGCGATCTTATTCTGGCGAGTTTGAAGGTTTGTCTTTGTGTGTTTGGGTTGTCTTCGCTATGTGAACACCCATCATACTCACACACAAAGTTGTAAGCATTGTCATGCAAGTGTCGTCACAGTGGTTTGAAGGTCTATTACAAGTGTCACGCTTGTCGCTCTCAACTCTAAGACAGTCTCACCGAGGACATGTTTTGTCTTATTGTCATGGTGGTCTATGTTGTCTCGTCATCAAGTATGCTAAGTGTATGATCACAGTGTCAAGTCTGGACAAGTTCACTTGCTTTAGACACTTAGCCATTTTCCTGAAAATTTGTCCAACCGGACAATCCTCTTCCACCGGACCCCGACTGAGCTGCATTGTGTAGTCTCAGCCCTCAGTGACCCTGCTCTGCTGCCCGAAACTGTGCAATCTCGGAGGTGAGCAACCTGTCTGCCTCCCAGAATTGCACAAAGACTGCCTCCATGTCCAAACTGAACTGCGTGTTTCTCAAGCACAGTCATCAAGCCTCCTTCTTGTCTGCCGGAAGCCTACACTGCTTTGAGACCTGGGTCTGCAGTGTTCCCCAACATTGCACAAACATGCCCAACTGGTCCTCTGTTGCCTTTCTCTGCACTATTCTACAAAATTGTGTAGACATGCCCAGCTGACCCTTGCTGCCTTGCTCTGCACTGCCTTTAGAAACTGCGTAGACATGTCTAACAGTTCCCTTGCCGCCTGTCCTGCATTGTTCTTGAAGACTGCACAGTCAGGCTCAATAGGTCCCTCTACAACCTTGCTTTGTCTTCCCTCTGGAAACTGTGCAAAACTTCCCAATTGTCCCTTTGCAGCTCCGCTTTGTCTTCCTTCTAGAAACTGTGCATAACTGCCTCCCTTAGGGTCCCACCTTGCGACTGACACTGGTGACCATCACTGCGCAATTCTGCCTCCCAGTGATCACTGCGCAGTTTTTTCCCAACAATGTAGGTTGTCCTCTCGGAATTCCTCATTCCAGCTTGAGCTGTGCTCTGCGTTGTCTCAGTGAGTTGTCCTCCCTCCATGTCACCCGGAACACGAGAACAATGCATCATGCTAGTCTAGGAGGTTTTGGATTTGGTGTTGTTCCGTCATGAGTGAATTGCAGGAACAGGTACACTGATAGATCATGGTGAGACGACGAATGTGATGAAGGAGTGCACATGCTAGAAGACTTGCTTGCAGCTGGACAGACGTACCAAGTATATCAAGCAACAAGTGAAAGGAACACATGGATTGAACCATCAAGCATGACCAAGACCATCGAAGAAGACACTATGCCATGTGGAGGAAAAGACAAAGCACACCAAGAGTACATCCATCACTCAGCAGCGCAACAACTTGACATGGAAACCATAGTCAACCAATACATGTCAACAGTGTCATGAGTTGTCTTGGCCACATCACCACTATGGGTCATATCCGTTGTAACTAAATGTAATGTAAAGTGAAGTTCAATGGACGCACACAAGAAGTCAAAGTGTCATATCAGTTGAAAAGTCATGGGAAGTTGAACAGTGACGAGGGTAGTCCAAGAGTCACAAGGGTCACGCGTCACCCTTGGCTATATATACTCCTCCCATTGTATGAGCAAGGACTTTTCGCCTTGGCTCCTCCCACATAGCCTTGAGAGTCTGCAGTCTGTTCTTTGAGGAGCAAGGAGTGGCTCCAATGTCCCACTACTGGGACTAGTGATGTATGGTGTACATATGTGCCTTGGGACTTTTGCTTAATTCAGAAGCTTGTTAAGGCCAACACATTTCCACACATGTTTTGTAGATGTTTGTAAGACTACTCTTTAAACATTTGTAATGCATGTTTGCTTAACCTGTACTAAGATAGTTGAACTACTTTGGTTATTTTAGTACTTACATTGTTGAAGATGTGTTGTATTGTTCATCAATGTTGTCTCGTCCGTGTGGACTACTCTGCTGGACATTAGACAAACCGTTCTTGTTTATTGGTTATAATGACCGCCACCTCCGTGTGGACTACTCTGCTGGATGGTGTATGTGTTTTCCCTTGCACTTTGGTTTTTAACAACTGTTGCATCCATTGTGGACTACTCCACTGGATGCTTGACAAACCCTTGTTGGTTCGCGTGTGTCTCTCCCTGGGTGTTACTATTACCTCTCATCTAGAGGCTCACTTTACTCTTTCCCTTTAGCGTAAGAGAACTTGGACACAAGTTACATTACGCACTCACCAGGCATACTCACCTCGCTTTTTGAAGATACAAGCATAACACTCTCATGTGCTGGACAACAAGAGCTAAGGCAAATCTCTAAGATAATGGAAACCGGGCCATTGTACTGGATGGGACTCCTACACCAAACTGTGTGAGGTCTAGACTTCATACTAGGGAGATCCCCTAAATGTTGGCGGGTCTAGCATCGTCAACATTTCTTGCGCTAGAAGGAGGGCCGCCAATAGTTTATGGCTGAATGTCCTACCAACCCCACTCATCTGTCATTTGGTCAAGGCATTAACACACACTCCCTCTCCCCTATGCGCAACTCTGAAGTTGGTTATTCCTCACATCCCAGACCCGAACAAGAAATTTCGTATCAGCACATCTGCGCTGTTCGTCCCATCACCCATCAATTTGATAAAGCTGTTGGAATGATTCCAGGAGTGCACACTCTTCCCTATTCACAAGAGAAGCAAAAGACTACTCCCACAGGAGTGGTAGTCTCATCTGTGGAAGAAGCAATCCTTGCCACTCTTGAAGAGTTGGTAGAAGCTGTTGAAAATGAAGAGGAACCTCCAATCTTCCAAGAGGGAGAAGAAGACAACCTCTTACTCTTGGGCTTAGGTTCTGGCATATGTGGAGGGGAAGGTAGTAGAGGAGGCAGAGGTGGAGACGAACCAACAGATTCAGAGGTAGAACCGTCCGATTCAGAAGAAGAGGAGGAGGACGAATAAGAGGACAACATCGCTGACCAAGATATAGAATGGATGACCCAGGGCCCATTGGCACTCCCGGGTGTCTTGCACATGATGCGAAGACACGCAGAGAAGCTGTTAACAAAGTATGACCCTGACAAGACAATGAAGGCGGAAGATCACTTAGACATGTTCTAGCTACATCTGCAAACACTCGAGGTATGTTATGACGACGTTGCATGTAGACTGTTTCCATGTACCTCGGATGGTAGAGCAGCTGTATGGTACCACAACTTTCCTGTGAACTCCATTGAGAACTGGGGGAGTGTTCAAGAGAATTTTCCTTGAGAAGTTTGTTGAAGACAAAACCCCCACCATGTTGCTAAAAGAGTTGGGTAGTCTCAAGATGGAGCAGAAAGAAAAAGTCAAAGATTTCAACCAGAGGTTTAACTATATCTTGAACAAGTTCATAGCAGACACCATACCTCATGACTCCATCACTATTGACTACTACATGTCTGCACTGTAGACCAACATTGCGTGGTTCATCAAGCGGGTTGCGAAACCAACTATTGGGAAATTTGCCAAGAGGCGATTGTTGTGGAGAAAGACCTGCGCGCTATTGGAGTCATTGTAAATGACGAATTAGCTAAGGACTCCAAAGACACTGGCAGGAGGTTTCAGACCACTGTAGTAAGGGGAAGGAAAAGGAAGCAAGTGAAATTGAAAGCCTTACTTGTCTCGTCAAACCCTTGACAACTGAAGTTTTCGAACTCAAACAATGGACGAGCGAGACAACCGTCAGCAGTAGGCCTCCCAAGTTCGCGCAGAGGAAGAATATGACTTTAGGCAACAACAGTAGCCACCCGACCAAATTTGTGCAGAGATCTAACCTTGTGCTCAACCTGGATGCGATCGCAACAGATCATTACTACAAGTTCCATGACGAACGACACTCAGAGAAGACTTGCCCAGGCTGGAACCAAGGAATGAGCGCTTTGGCTACACAATTGATCGACCAATTCATGGCCAGTGAGTAGGCTTAGCCTGAGGATGAAGACGAAGAAGACGTTGTTGCATATGAAGAATCTCCAAGTGCTGGGCATGTAATCAACATGTAGCAATGAGCTCGCACTGCCTAGCAAACGACCATCGAGAAGGAGCCTCCGAGCGACCGTCCAACCCCAAAGCAAAATAGTCGATACAACTTGAGAAGTCAAGGGGGCCCCACTGTGTTTGAGATACTGAAAGAAAAAGTAAGAGAACATCTGCTCAGAGCAGTTAGTTCGTCGTTCAACTCAACACAGAAAACTCAAAGCAAGTTTGGGAAGACAACTACGTCAAAAGGTATGTTCGTGAGCAACAAAGACAAGAGCAGCCCACTGGACAACACAAACACAAGTCTACCTTTGGACATCTCGGTGAGTACAAGGTGAACTGTGTCTGTTTGCGAGGTAAGTGGGGAAGCCGAAGTGATCTGCACAACAAATCAATACTCCTCGAAAGGCCAAGGCCCTGCGCTAAAAATGAACCAAAACAGAGAAGCTGGCATTCAACCAGTGTGTTGCCAAGTGTTGTAGTGGCTGCAACACCCTCCAAAATTTTGGCTTGCATCCAAATTTCGGAGCCTTCCTTGGTTTTTCCTTTGATGGTTGCAAACGCTGAAGCTCACTCCATGAGCTCTTGTGAAGTCTTTTTCAACTTTTGCTTGTTTGACCAGCGGTCGTCTTTCGACATGTTGATTGCTTTGTCATGCTTGCAATCTTATTCTGGCTAGTTTGAAGGTTTGTCTTTGTGTGTTTGGCTGTCTTCGCTATGTGAACACTGGTCGTACTCACACACAAACTTGTAAGCACTGTCGCGCAAGTGTCGTCACAGTCATCCAAAGGTCTATCACAAGTGTCACGCTTGTCGCTCTCAGCTCTAAGACAGTCTCACCAAGGGCATTTTTTGTCTTGTTGTCATGGTGGTCTATGTTGTCTCGTCGTCAAGTATGCTAAGTGTGTGATCACAATGTCAAGTCCACACAAGTTCACTTGCTTTCGACACTTAGCCATTTTCTTGAAAATATGTCCGATCAGACAACCCTCTTCCATCGGACCTTGACTGAGCTGCATTGCACAGTCTCAACCCTCAGTGACCCTGCTCTATTGCCCAAAACTGCGCAGTGCTTGAGGTTGTCCTCTAGGTCAGCTGCACTGCGCAATCCCAGAGGTGAGCAGTTTGTCTGCCTCCCAAAATTGCGTAGAGACTGCCTCCATGTCCAAACTGAATTGCACATTTGTCAAGCACAATCATCAAGCTTCCTTCTTGTTTGTCGGAAGCATGCATTGCTGTGACCTGGGTCTGCACTATTCCCCAAAACTGTGCAGACATGCCCATCTAGTCCTCTACTGCCTTGCTCTGCAGTGTTCTACAAAATTGCGCAAACATGCCCAGCTGACCCTTGCTGCCTTGCTCCACGTTGCCTTCAGAAACTACGTAAACTTGTTTAGCAGTTCCTCTGCTCCCTATCTTGCACTATTCTCGAAGACTACGCAGTTAGGCTCAGTGGGTCCCTCTGCAGCCTTGCTCTGTTTTCCCTTTGGAAACTATGCAGAACTGCCCAGTTGTCCCTTTGCAGCCCTGCGCTGTCTTCCCTCTAGAAATTACGCAGAACTGCCCCCCTCAGTGTCCCACCTTGCAGCTGACTGTTGATTTGGAGTAGCATCGAATGTGCTCTAGGCATGAAAACTGGTGGAGAGGCTAAAGCACATGAGATATCTAAGACCCAGAAATGGTTTGGACAGATTGTACCTGGTTTGGGAGATATTAAAATAATTAATATTTTTAATGGAGTTCCTAAGTCTAAACATAGGAAAAATAAAATATTAATGGGTATTAATATAAAATTGAGTTAGAAGGTTCCAAAAGTCATGGATCAAGCCAAATCTAATTTTAGCCGTTGATTAGAGATTTAATCTAGGTCGTTGAAGGACTAACAGGAAAAGTATAAGAGGAGGCTTAAGGGTCAGTTGGAAGACACACCAGAGTGATCAGTCATTCGATTTGCTAGAGCGGGGTTGCTAAGCAAAGTCAAATCAGTGATCAGCAGTGAGTACTGGACAAAGAGGCAGAGAAAGTGCCAAGAGACCAGCGCAGAGGCAGAGAGCGAGAAGCAACAGCCAGAGTTGGCGAGGCAGAGCCCGACAGAGACTGCGTAGAGGCCAGAGGGACTGCGTCATCCATGCAGAGAGCAGCTGGAGTGATGCAGAGGGTCCCAGAGGTTGCGCAGTGCCTCAGAGGGGTTTGGGGTTGACGCAAAGGTTAGAAGGGCCAGCGTAGAGCTTCAGAATCGATGGAGAGGGTTTCGTGGGACAGGTTTTCTGAATACCTGTTTCCGAATAGAGAGGTATTATTGACAATTGTTTTTCTTTGTCAGGTGAGCCAATTTGGCACCCAGTTGTACTCAAGGAAATACTGCATAATAATAAACCCTCAGAATAGCTGCACTGGTTTTCCCGCATTGGGTTTTTTCGGGGACATTTGTCCAAAAATAACGGTGTCACTTGTGTGTTTGTTTTCTTTCAGTTGATGATCTATAGATGTTGAGACTGTATTGTGTTTATTTCGTTATTCATATGTTTTAAATAACTTGTTCGAATTTAACAAGTAGAAGAAATAAACCAGGGGAATACAGATTAAATTTCTAACTGGTTAGACTTAGAAATTTCAACATGGTATCAAAGCATGGTTGCAGATCACAGGAGAGCTGAAGGCATCAGCTAAGCAGAGCATTTGCAGCAGAATCAACTGTCCTGAGTGATAGAAACGGATCCTTGTAGAAGCGATAGAGGAAGGGTTGACGCAGAGGGACTGCGTCATCAGTCCGGGCTAGAGAAAGGTCAGTGCAAAGGCTGAGGAGGGCAGAAAGAGGCTCACGCAGAGACCAGAAGGGTTGACGCAGTTGGTTGAGGAAGTTGTTTTTCCAGTGCCGGGATTGCGCAGAGCCTAGAGGCTCATTCCTTCAGTTGTTGGGGCATAGGAAGCTGTGGGCAGTTTGCGGGGGTGAAGCTGGTGGGGTACTGTGGGCAGAACAGTACCTAACAAGGCAAAACCAAGGTAGAGGGAGTTGCTACCGAGGCGGATTTTTAGCCAAGAAATCCGGATCAGTGTTGCGGGTGCACAAAAGATCGGAGAGGAGCAAATTGAAGATTGGTAAAAGGATTTCCAGAAGGGAAATCGGGACTCAGAGGGAGTCCAGCAGGGAACTTCCAGGCGGGAAGTAGAGAGACTCAACAGGAGTCGAAGAGAGGACTTCCAGGAGGGAAGTAGAGAGACTTGGAGGAGTCGACAGAGGAGCAGAGAGATGGCCATGAATGGGTTGAGGGATTAGGATAGGCTAGATGGGGCATCCAACTTTGTGGTTTGGAAGGCCAGGATCCACATTGCATCAAGGCCTTTGCCTTGGGAACAATGGCGATCCCAGTTGATCCGACTAAAAATGAAAATTTCGAGGAGGCAATGGGTAGGGGAAGTGCATCATCCTTGATGGGGTCAAAAATCATGTGGTCCAACATATTGCCAAGAAGGAGACGACAAAGGAAATGTGGGACGCCTGGACGCCTTGAAGAAATTGTACCAGCATACTTCCGTGCAAAGGAAGATGTTACTTGAGAATTAGCTGCGGTCATACCAGATACAAAAGGGGGAGTAGATAGATCACTTCCTCAGTCAGTTGAAGGAGATCCGGGATCGTCTGACTTCCATAGGGGCCACGTCAAATGAGGAGATGTTGGTGAGGACTTCACTTAACGCAATCTTCGAGAAGTGGGAGACATTTGTCCAGAGTATAGTGGGCAGGGCAGATCTTCCAGATTGGGAAGAATTGTGGGCGACTCTTCGCCAAGAGGAGATTAGGCAGTTAAGCAGGAGATCAGGAGATCAAGATCAAGAAGGAAGAGGAAGAGGATGCAGTTCTGGCATCTGTGGAAAAGCAGGAGAAGAGGAAGAAGAAGGACCTCCCCAATGTCAAGTGCTTCCACTGTGGGGAACTGGGTCATTATGCGAACCAATGTCCGAGGAAGAAGAACAAGGGAGAGACATTTGACTCTAAGGCAGAGAATGAGGTCGAGGAGGATGATGATTGTGCCATGAGTGCTCATGTACCTCTAGAGAAGAGGTGGGGAGACATCGAGCTATAGTTAGGAGGACTACAGGCGATGAGGGGTAGGATCCTTGAGGTACCCAACCTCTTGGATTATACCTTGGTATAGGAGCCCCGAAGAGAGAGTCGCAGGATTGGCGGATGTGGGTAGAGACAGATGCGGATGAAGCGGTAGAGAGTGCTACAGTGCAGGAGTCCTCGGGCAGCGCGAAGCTAGCAGGCTACAATAGTGTGACAGGCACGGGAGTGTTGCAATGGTGCAGATGGCACAAAGAGGTTTGCGATGGTGCAAGATGCAGGGAGTTGTTGTAGCAGCACAAAGGTCAGTAGAGGGAGCACTTGTTAACGACAGAGGGAGCTTCAGCATGAGGAGTGTTTCTAGCCCGACAGGGATGTCAGAAGTTGGGTGGATCAGTCACTTACTTCTCAGTAACTAAGTTGCAGTGCAGTAGCAGTTGGAAGTAGCACGATGCAGCATGATGAGAGGGGGTTGCAGTGCAGATGCAGTGTTGGGAGGACGGACCAGCAACAACACGGATGCAGAGGGAGTTGTCGTACGGATGTAGCAGTGGCAGTGGCAGGGCCATGGGTAATAGTACAGGATGCAGCAGTGGAGAGGATGTTGGGCAGGGAAGCCTAGCATCAGCACAAGTACCAGTGCCAGATAATCAGAGTAATGCTCAATGATGAGTATTACTAGAGCACAGTCCTCGCTAAGAGGGAGTGTTGATTTGGAGTAGCATCGGATGTGCTCTAGCCATGAAAATTGGTGGAGAGGCTAAAGCACATGAGATCTCCAAGGCCCAGAAATGGTTTGGACAGATTGTACCTGGTGTGGGAGATATTAAAATAATTAATATTTTTAATAGAGTTCCTAAGTCTAAACTTAGGAAAAATTAAATATTAATGGGTATTAATATAAAACTGGGTTAGAAGGTTCCAAAAGTCATGGATCAAGCCAAATCTAATCTTAGTCGTTTGATTAGAGGTTTAATCTCGGCCGTTGAAGGACCGACAGGAAAAGTATAAGAGGCTTGAAGGTCAGTTGGAAGACACACCAGAGTGATCAGTCATTCGATTTGCTAGAGTGGGGTTGCTAAGCAAAGTCGAATCAGTGATCAATAGTGAGGGGCAGTGAGTACTAGACAAAGAGGCAGAGAAAGCGCCAAGAGATCAGCGCAAAGGCAGAGAGCGAGAAACAGTAGTCATAGCAGGCCATGCAGAGCCCAACAAAGACTGCGCAAAAGTCGGAGGGACTGCATCATCCATGCAGAGAGCAGCTGGAGTGATGTAGAGGGTCCCAGAGGCTATGCAGTGCCTCAAAGAGCTGACACAGAGGCTACGCAGTGCCTCAGAGGGCTGACACAGAGGGGTTTGGAGCTGATGTAGAGGCCAGAAGGGCCATCACAGAGCTTCAAAGTCGCTGGAGAGGGTTTTGTGGGACATGTTTTCTGAATACCTGTTTCCGAATAGGGAGGTATTGCTGCTAGTTATTTTTCTCTGTCGGGTGAGCCAATTTGGCACCCAGTTGTACTCAAGGAAATACTGCATAATAATAAACCCTGAGAATAATTGCATCGGTTTTCCCGCATTGGGTTTTTCCGGGGACATTTGTCCAAAAATAACGGTGTCAATTGTGTGTTTGTTTTCTTTCAGCTGATGATCTGTAGATGTTGAGATTGTATTGTGTTTATTTCGTTATTTATATGTTTTAAATAACTTGTTCGAATTTAACAAGTAGAAGAAATAAACCAGGAGAATACAGATTACATTTCTAACGATTAGACTTAGAAATTTCAACACTGACACTAGTGACCGTCACTATGCAATTCTGCCTCCTAATGATCACTGCGCAGTTTTTCCCCACAGTGTAGATTGTCCTCTCGGAATTCCTCATTCTAGCCTAAGTTGCGCTCTGCGCTGTCTTAGGGAGTTGTCCTCCCTCCCTATCACCCGGAACATGAGAACAATTGCATCATGCTAGACTAGGAGGTTTTGGATTTGATGTCATCCCGTCATCAATGAAATGAAGTAAATGGGACATTCTCCTTAATCTTCATTTTCATCCTTTAACTTAAATTTTTAACATTACCATGAAATGACTCAGGATGTTTGAGAGTGGTTCTGACCTCATTTTATTTCATATGGAGAAAGTAGAATTTTAGATCTCATTCAAAATCTAGCAGACTTATCAGTTTTTCAAGATTTTAGGAACTAGGGGATTGCAATGTTTCCATTGGATTTTGTCATGTATTAGGGTATAGAACTTGTATTTAATCGAGAACACCAATCCCTCTATGTACCTTGATGTTAGTGACATTGGTTGTCGAACTCCTCTATCATGACCCTCCTAAAAATGTACGCATCACTCAAACAAAATATTGACTTGACATGTTATGTTTTTTCTATCTTATGTTAATGCTTAGAGGGTGATATTAATGACAAAGATCCTGATTTTCCAACAAGACTAAAAAACTAGACATTTCTCATGGCAGTAAGAGGCCCAAGCATTAACAATAGATAGTAGATTTACTTGTCTTTTCTAGTATCTAGTAGTTTTTATAACTATCGACTCTTTCATATTTATTATGATATTTTTTGTAAACAATGTATGACAATTTAAATTTGAAGTTTGAAGTTGGCAATTATAACTCATTAGTAATGAATTGTGAATATGATGCTTTGCGAAAGTTGAAAGTTGTTTCATTTCATTTTCATTTATAACATTTCATTTCATGTTAGATATTATTTGGTGTAATGGTTACACATAGCTTACAAGTACAACTTTGGTGATCAATGATGATAAATGTTATATATTGAATTTTGAAAGCTTGAAACTTTAAGATTGATGAATCATGAGACTCAATAAGTTGTATGTTACTAACTTGTGGACGTGGTTGGTGAAGATTATAGCTTCTAGATGATTGTTGTTATATGGTTCAATCTATGTTTTTTTTTTTTTTTTTTTTTATATCTAATTCATCATTCTACATGCTTTTGTTGGCATATATGCATCAACACATATATATATTATAAAAAATTGCTCCCCAAATTTCTCCCAAACCAGGAGCTTTTCAAAATGTCGCTCTTGCTCTTGCTCCCCGTTTTCGCTTCTGCTCCCAAGTAACCTTGCCCGCAGCACTATGCCATGTGGAGGAATAGACAAAGCACACCAAGAGTACATCCATCACTCAGCAGTGCAACAACTTGACATGGACACCACAGTTAGCCAATACATGTCAGCAGTGTCATGTCGAGTTGTGTTATGTGTTGTCTTGGCCACATCACCACTATGGGCCATATCCGTTGTAACTGAATGTAATGTAAACTGAATTCTAATGGACGCACACAAGAAGTCGAAGATTCATGTCAGTTGAAAAGTCATGGGAAGTTGAACAGTCATGAGGGTACTCCAAGAGTCACAAGGGTCAAGCATCATCCTTGGCTATATATACCCCTCCCGTTGTATGAGCAAGGACTTTTCACCTTGGCTCCTCCCACATAGCCTTGAGAGTCTGTAGTCTGTTCTTTGAGGAGCGACGAGTGGCTCCAATGTCCCACTACTGGGACTAGTGATGTATGGTGTACAAATGTGTATTGGGGCTTTTACTTAATTCAGAAGCCTGTTAAGGCTAGCACGTTTTCACACATGTTTTGTAGATGTTTGTAAGACTACTCTTTGAACATTTGTAATGCATGTTTTCTTAACCTGTACTAAGATAGTTGAACTACTTTGGTTATTTTAGTACTTACATTGTTGAAGATGTGTTGTATTGTTTATCACTGTTGTCTCATTTGTGTGGACTACTCCGCTCGAAATTAGACAAACCATTCTTGTTTGTTAGTTATAACCACCGTCACCTTCATGTGGACTACTCTGTTGGATGGTGTATGTGTTTTTCCTTACACTTTGGTTTTAACCACTGCCGCATTTGCTGTGGACTACTCCGTTGGATGTTGGATAGACCCTTGTTGGTTCGCGTGTGTCTCTCCCTGGGTGGTACTATTACCTCTCATCTAGAGGCTCACTTTACTCTCTCCCTTTACAGTAGCAGAACCCAAACACAAGTTACATTACACACTCACCATGTATACTCACCTCACTTTTTGAAGATACAAGCATAACACTCTCATGTGCTAAACAACAAGAGCTAAGGCAAATCTCTAAGATAATGGCAATCGGGCCATTGTACCGGATGGGACTCCTACACCAAACAGTGTGAGGTCTAGTTGGGACTTCATATTGGGGAGATCCCCTGAATGTTGGTGGGTCCAACATCGTCAATAGGTAAGAACCTTCGCTTGTACACATTGCACTTCCTAGATTATTCTACCAATTAAGATAACATTTTGATTAGATATAGTCACAAATGTCTTATAAAAAATTCAAGCAACACTCAAATTAGATGTCGCTATCAAAAGTTATGGCTTTGATATTGAAGGGTACTTCATGTTGATGTTGCAAATATCTCTGATTTAGCCAAATATTTCCATTTTCTTTTTGAGTTTTCCTGAATTTTAGGTCCAAATGTATGCTAGTTCACATTTTCCTTGATATTTCGTATAAATTTATCTCCAGACCCTTAATGATATATTCC
Organism: Pinus taeda; assembly: GCA_000404065.3. Classification (NCBI taxonomy): domain Eukaryota; kingdom Viridiplantae; phylum Streptophyta; class Pinopsida; order Pinales; family Pinaceae; genus Pinus; species Pinus taeda. Next base: position 105,233 of record APFE030579149.1, read on the forward strand.
CCCTAGTAGCATTATTGCTCCTTGAAGGTGTCAATTTGAGAATCAATTATTTTGATACCAAATGTTATAATCCAAATGCCTAATATTGTATCATGATAAACATTGAATACATACCATGTAGAGGTGGTGCACAACTCCCAATAATACTATCATCACGATTTACACAATAATTCTAAGGCATTAGGAAAAACATTCCAAATAGTTCAAATACATCAATGTACAATGATCGTATTCCAATGTGTATAATAATGACACTAACAACCTCTGTATGTATACTTGTTCTCACTCATTATTCATGTAGGCTCATTACTGTGATGACCTACTAGTTACTTACACATTTGATCCCTTATATACCCCTGTTAGGGTCATAATAGTCCACCTTAGTAGTGAACCGGGGCCCTATTGGCGTGTCTCTGAATGTTTTTGAACTTATTGTAAACATAATAATTGAGAAGATAACTATCATGTCATTGTTTGGATGAGTCACTGGTTTGATGAATACATCACATATACGATATCAGGGGAGTGCAAACTTCAGCTTGATGCTCATGTATTTGTAAAAGATCATTTTTCACCAAGATTTATTGATTTTATAGTTGCTTATTGACAAATCAACTTTTACCAGTATTTTCTTTGATTTATTGAATTTCGCATTTATCTTGCAAACTTCGGCACGCAACTTCTTTTGTTTCCATAACATTCATTGACATTTAATTGGATGGTTGATAACTTGATCCTTTACATGATTCCTTAAGCTATTGATCATATTCCTAGGCATCTCTTTTGAGGAAGTTTCTTTGGTTCTATCATTGGTGTTCAACATGTCCTTTGATTTGTATTTTATCTTCTTCTTGTGTGTGGTAATGCATGAGTTATTCATGAAGATTTCTTTTCTCAATAGCATAGTTTAGTACTCATGTGCACTTTCTAGTTCTATTCTTTTGGTTATTTATTGTGTGAAAATTTCTAAATAGAAATCCAATTGCGGTGATTAATATTATTTCTTCTACTTATTAACTCAGAAATAAGTTATTCATAGTGTTCTTACGACAAATATTGAAATAAATTCTATTGCAGACCTCACAATTAAAATACTGCGGAAGGTAAATGCAAAGAAAAATACTGGCATAAATACAATCACAATGACATAGTTATTTTGGAAAATCGTCCCCAGAAAAACCCAATGTGGGAAAACCGGTAAAGCAGATGAGGGTTTCTTTATTATTCTTCTGCAAAATTCTCATGTAGAAGTTACAGCGAGCAAAATAGAATAGGATTCTATGTGAGAAAAAATACAGACGTTTCCGGACAAGTTTATGATCCAAGAGAAGTGCCCCTTTTCCCTCTACGTCTCACTGTGTTCCAGCGTCAAAGCTGCCCCACGCAGTCCCAGCGTCAAACTTCCTCTGTGCTGTCTCTCCCTGCGTCACAGTTTCTGCGTTGTCCTCTCTCTGTTCTGTGTCTTACTTTCCTTGCACCCGACTAATGTTGATTACCCTCACTCTCTTTTCCACTTGCAACTCTCCCTCTGATTCGATTTTCTCTTGCTGAACTTCGACCAGTGAGAAAAATTGATCTTACTCGGGCAACTAAGTATTTGCCTCTGGTGTGTTCTCCAAGTGCCCATCAAGCCTCCTCTTATAATCCTCTCATTGATCAATCAACGGCCTAGATTAGATCCTAATCAATGGCTAGGATCATATTGACTTGATCTCTGCCTTCTTCTAGAAGTTTCACCCACAGTTTAGATTAATACCCGTTAATTATTTTAATTTCCTAAGTTTAGACTTAGGGTCCCATTTAAAATAATTAATTATTTTAATAAAACTGTCTTCGCGTGGAATCTCCCAAAACGATTTCTGGGTGTTGGAGAATGCATGTGTCTAAGCCTCCCTGAAAAATTTGAGACTTAGAGCACATACGATGCTACCAAAAATTAACATTCCCTCTTAGCGAGGAATGTGCTTTAGTAATGTAACCTGTTGAAGCATCACCCTATTCTGTAACATCTCGCTCTGCACTTGCTGATGTCTGACATCTTGCCCACCAACTACTGCGCAAATGCTGCATCTGTACTGCTGCTGACCCTGCCACTTGTCAACACTACATCCATATTGCAACTCCCTTTGCCACTGTAACTGAGAAATCACTTGTTTTTGCTATTGAAACGGATTCTCTACCATACCCATATGCTCTCTGAATTGAATGAAATTAGCTCTTTCTAGAGCCTTTTGAGTATGTCTGCTACCTGATCTCTTGTGGGTACATACTGTAGTTGTACTGCCCCACACTGAACACAGTCTCTGATAAAGTGACACCTGATATCAATGTGTTTCGATCGATCATGAAATACTGGATTCTTAGAGAGTTTGATAAAACTCTGATTATCACAATAAACCCTGGTCGCTTCCATCCCTTTTCTGAACAAGCTCACAAGTGTGAAAATTCCTAAACTGGAATCCCTACTACAACAAGTGATGATATTACTCCTATTTGTTAAATTCCTTTAAACAAATTACTTGCAGTTTCCTATGGAAAATATCGTAATACATACACTGCAACCTTCACTTAATTAAATGTTATGCGGAAACAAGAAACTGAGCAAGAAAGAAAATACAACACAAATGACATTGTTGTTTTGGACAAAAGACCCCAGAAAAACCCAATGCAGGAAAATCTGTGTAGTAGATCTGAGGATTTTATTATTATGCAGGAGAAAATCTGAGTACAATTCTTGGATGCTCAACTAGCAATTCGATACAGAGAGAAATTGGACAAAACAAATGGTGAAATGATCTCACCCTGTCACTAGGAGAATCTGAGTCTGATCACGTTGAACTGTAGCCTCTGCGCAGAACTACGTCACTCTCACACAGTTCCTGTGTCACCCCTGCTAGGTATCACACTGCTCCTTCTTTGGACCCTCTGCTGGCTGGAAAATCCGAATCTCTGCCTCTCGGTCTCACACTCTGGCTCCCAGCTACTGAAACTTGATTTCCTCAGCAGGAATTCGATTTCCCTCCAAGGCCTGTGCTGCCACTACGTCAGCTCTGCGTGGGCCAGTGTCTGCCTCTCTTTGGACGTCGTTCTGCCCTCTCTGCCTCGTACTTTCCGGCCCAAGAAAACTTCCTTCTTCTGGATACTCACTGCCCTTCTTTGCAAGAAATCTCCTTGATCAGAATTTCCTCCTGAGAACTTTTCACTTTAGAAATTTGATCTCTTGATCTCTTGGTGTGTTTTCCAAATGACCCTCAAGCTTCCTTAAATAATCTTCTCGTTGACATTCAACGGCCTAGATTAAAAGCTAATCAATGGCTAAGATCATTTTAGCTTGATCCTTGTCTTCTTCTAGAAGTTATACCCGCAATTAGATTAATACCCATTAATATTTTTAATTTCCTAAGTTTAGACTTAGGGTCCTATTAAAAAATATTAATTATTTTAATAAAATTGTTTCTGGGTGGAATTTCCCAAAACGCTTTGTGGGTTCTTTGGAATGCATGTGCCCAAGCCTCCCTGCAAAATTTGAGGCCTTGAGCACATCCAAGACTACCCCAAATCAACAAGGAGTTTTCTAAGCCATATAGCTTTGCACATAGCTGTGCTGGCTGCCATCTATTATGCTTTTGTTGAGCTATCGACTTATGCTTCCTGCTGCACCAAGATATCATCCCTAATCCAACACTGAAGCAGTACCCCGAGGTACCTTTTCGGTCTACTGAACTACTTGCCTAATCTGCATTTGTGAACCCATTCAATCTGACGTCCTCCTCTCAGGAGTATTTCAACCTATATCCGACTGTTCCACGCACATACCTAAGAATGTGTCTAGCTGCCGCCCAATGCACCCTTTTTGGTTCCACCATGAATTGACTAAGAGTGTTGACAACAAAGCAAATGTTTGGCCTAGTGTTGACCAAATACATGAGCAACCCAATGAGCTGTCTATACAAGATGGGGTCTACTTCCTTGTCTCCTGATGCATCTATTTTCTTCCAGTTGATGATCATGGAAGTAGCCATGGGTCGACAATCCTGCATTCTGAATCTCTTCAGAATCTCTGTAGCATATCGTCCTTGCCCAAGGAAGATCTCCCCATTCTTTTGCCAAACTTCCAACCCTAGAAAACTCCTCTGCGTCCCTCAATATCTGTCGTACTTCTCTGTTGGTTCTATCACTGGTGGTGGGAAACTCAATCAACTCCTCCTCCTGATCCTGTTGTTCCATCTGCCGAGAACTGTCTGGATTTCCTCCTTTCGAGGAAATACTGGTACTAGTCATTGTACTCTATCCAGGGGTATGTTCTCCTTGCTGCCCCTGCTGCTCCTGGACTAGTGGAACAACTACTGATTGACCTTCTGCTGGTATCTCTCGAGATTTCCTGAAATCTCTCTCCTCCATGAACTTTGCATCCCGTCTCACTACAATCTTCCTGTTGCTAGGAATGTAGATTCTGTATGCTTTTGAGGGCTCGCTATATCCTACGAGATACCCCTTTTCTGTAGTCCGATCCAGTTTACTGTGCTTCTCGTCTGGAATGTGACAATATGGCATGCTTCCGAATATCCTGAGATGACTGACTTCCGACTTCTTCCCTGTGAAGACTCCTTCAGGTGTTTTCTTCCCCAATGCTCTATGAGGAATTCTATTTTGGATATACATCGATGTGTTGCAAGCTTCTGCCCATAAAAACATAGGTAGATCTTGATCATACAACATAGCTTTGGCTGCCCCAACAATAATTCTATTTTTCCACTCTGCTACTCCATTCTACTTCAGATTATATGGAGTTGTCCACTCCCTTTGATGCCCTCCTTTGCGCAGAAATCTGTGAAGTCTCTGTCCGTATATTCTCCACCATTATCTGAATGCAATATCTTTATCTTTTTCCCTGTCATATTTTCAACGAGAGCCTTAAACTCTCTGAATCGATCAAAGACCTCATCCTTGGTCTTTGTTGAAGTTTCTAAGTCTACTTAGTTAGAAACTCTCCATGCACTTTATCTGATTTATTCCTACCTACTTGTTATGTTACTTAACAAGTTATTTACAATGTAAATACTGAAAATAAACACTAGTGCATGCTCAACATATTACAGATCAACAATTAAAGGAAACAAAAACAATCACACCATATGACACCATTATTTTTGGACCAATGTCCCTGGAAAAACCCAATGTGGGAAAATCGATGCAACTATCTGAGGGTTTTCTTATTAGGCAATATCAGAGTACAATCTGGGTGCCGAAACTGGCATACCCAACAGAGAATTTCCTTGGCAGTAATACCTCTCAGTTTGAGACAAATCTTCTGGTTGAAACCCTGGATAATCCTTCTGGCAGCTCCTCAGCACCAATCTGCCCCAGAAACCCTAGCGTCAGCCTTTTTTGGACTGCGTCAGCCCCTCTCTCCCCAGCGCTGGCCCTGCGTCACCCCCGATGGGTCTGCGTCAGCCTTAGGAAGCCCTGCGTCAGCCTTCTGGTCCTCTGTGTTAGCAATGCTGGCCTCTTTGAGGCTCTGCGTAGCTCCTGACTGCCTCTGCTTGGCCCTGCGTGAGCCCTTGCTGGCTTTGCATCACTCTCCCTGGCTATTGCGCTACTCTCCCGACACTATCTCTGCCTCTCTGTCTCTCTGTACTCAATGCCCCTCAGCTGCAACTCTCGATCACTAATTCTATCTCTCTTAGCAAACCCATTCTAGAGAATAGAATGACTGATCACTCTGGTGTATTCTCCAAGTGACCCTCAAGCCTCCTCTTATACTTTTCTCATTGACATATCAACGGCCGAGATTAAGTCCCTAATCAACGGTTAAGATTAGGTTTGGCTTGATCCATGTATTTTGGACCATTCTAACATAGTTTCATTATTAATCCACATTAATATTTTAATTTCCCTAAGTTTAGACTTAGGTACTCCATTAAAAATATTAATTATTTTAATATCTCCCGAACTGTTTGGAATCTGTCCAAACCCTTTCTGGGTATTAGAGATCTCATGTGCCCCAACCTCTCCACCAAGTTTCGTGGCTAGAGCACATTTGATGCTACCCCAAATCAACACTCCCTCTTAGCGAGGACTGTGCTCTAGCAATAGTCCTCACTGAGTACTACTCTGATCATCCGGCATTAGTCTCTATACTGTTGCTAGGCTTGCTGCCCACCATCCTCTGCACTACTATATCTTGCACTGCTACCCATGGTTCTGCCATTTCCACTGCTGTATCTGTACAACAACTCCCTCTGCATCTGTGTTGCTGCTGGTCCTTTCTCCCAGCGCTACATCCGCACTGCACCTCCTCTCATCATGTTGCATCGTGCTGCCCATTGCTACACTGCAACTCACTTACTGAGAAGTAAGTAACTGATCTCCCAATCTGACCTCCCCAGTTGGGCTAGAGACCCTCCTGATGCTGAAGCTCCCTCTGCCACTGACAAGTGCTCCCTCTCTGACCTCTGCGCTGCTACAACAACTCCCTGCATCTCGCATTGTTGCACACCTCTCTGTGCCATCCTACATTGGTGCAACACTCCTGTGCCTCTCCCACTGTTGCAGCCTGCTAGCCTCGCGCTGTCTCGGTACTCCTGCACTGTAGCTCTCTCTGCTGCTCCATTCTCATCCAACTCTACCCGACTCAACCAGTCCTGCTACTTCTCTTCGGGGCTCCCGTAGCAAGGTTTAATCCAAGAGGTTGGGTACCTTGAGGATCCTGCCCCTCGTCACCTGTAGTCCGCCTGACTACAACTCGATGTCTCCCCACTTCCGCTCAAGTGGTGCGTGTGCACTCATGGCACGGTCATCGTCTGTCAAAACTTCCTTCTCTACCCGTGCTGGCGCTGCCTTAGTCTCGGAAGACTCTCCCTTACTCTTCTTCCTTAGACACTAGGTCGCATAATGACCCAGCTCCCCACAGTGGAAGCACTTGATCTTGGAGAGATCCTTCTTCTTCCGCTTTTCCTGCTTTCCCTCAGATGCTAGGGCAACATCTTCCTCCTCCTATTTGACTTTGATCCCCTTGCTGCTGCTACCCGTCTTCGACTGTTGTCTGATCTCTTCCTGGCGAAGAGCCACCCACATCTCATCCCAAGTTGGAAGTGTCTCTCTGCCCAGTATACTCTAGACAAATACCTCCCAGTCTTCTGAGACAACATTCAGGGCTGTCCTCACCATCAACTCCTGATCCGGAGTGGCTTCTATAGCAGTCAACTGATCTCGGATCTCATTCAGTCTTCCGAGGAGGGTGTCAATCAGTTCTCCCTTCTTCATCTGATACGACCTCAACTGATTCTCAAGTAGCATTCTTCTCTACACAGAAGTATGCTGGTACAATTTCTTGAGAGCATCCCACATCTTGTTAACCACTATGTGTCAACGACCCATAGCAGTACACCCCCTTTTTTCGCAAAAGGGATAGCACCTGATCGATTACTTGGTTTTAATTTCCCTAGCAAAATCGTTGACTCCATAAGGCACTGGTATCAATCGTTTAAAATCTAATCAAATCCTATAAGTCTTGCTAAATCTTAATCAAGTACTTGATCGCTTCACTATGTCTCCCAAACTAGCTAGTTCCCAACTAGTTCTCCTTCATTCCACTTTTCCATAGGGTCTACCCCCCTTAGTTTGTTGTAGGGAGATAACGTAAATGGAGAGATTGGGGATTAGAGTGACAGCCCCCGATCTGAGCCGTTGTCGTAGTGCCTAGACATTCTGTGGGACAACATTTTTTGGCGCCATTGCCGAGATATTTTATGCTCGGCGTTTCAACGACTTTTCATTTGGGCCGTCAACGACAACATTTTTGGCACCATTGTTGGGGACCGATTTATTGGGCCTTGGCTTTACGACATTCATTTTTCATCTTTCTCATCTCTCATTCGAGCCGACAAAGTCAACACTCCTTGGCATTGCCACTGGGGACAGAGTTTTTTTATGTCTTGGGTTTCTTTGACATCATTTTAATCATCTCATCTTTTCTGCCATTCATTTGCTTGTCAAGCGACACAACATTTCCTGGCATCATTTGATCTTTTCATCGCCCTATCTTTCAACATCTCATTAATCGTTTCATTTGCACCTTTAGCACCTGGACATTTCGGTTCGTTTCTTGTTTGGGTGGCGACTCTACTTCTTCCATTTATTATTTCTCAGACAAGAAGCCCTCCCTTATATCCGATTGTTTGTTGCCTTTTGGATCCTAGAGTTAGATTCATGTTCAAGTGGCGACTCGACTTCTTTCATTTCTTACAAGAATTTCTACTAGAAGCTCGCTTCTTGTGGATCTCTTGATTTTCTTGAACAGGGGTCTCTCTCTATCATCCATTTGGTCTCTCATTATTCCTTCAGGTAATTCATCATGGATGATTCATTTACCCCGTGTCATTTTACTGATGTTCTCCATGATATTCTGGAAGTGGCCATTCATAAATTGTGTTTGTTCTCGGGTGGTGATTTAGTCACTGTTAGAAAGCATCTATGCAGGTTTACTCATACAATGCTCATATATTGTAGTTCTCCCCAGTATGATCATGAAGATGTCAAAATGCTTCTATTTGCCTTTTCTTTAGAGGGTGATGCTTTGAATTGGTTTAATAATTGTCCTAAAGATTCTTTCGCTTCTTTACAAGACATCGTCAATGCTTTTAAAGATAGATATGGTTATCAAGGTAGCTCGCCTTGTGCCCCTAAAATTATGCAACAGAATGAAAGTGATCTTGTGAAGGGTCCAATTGTCGATGAAAGATTTCAAGACAATTCTCCATATCAAAATGTGCCATCCACTTGTATCGTTGCAGATCAAATCCATGACTGTGGGAAAACAGGGACAAGTTGTCAAATTAGTGTAGACAATGAAAGGGAAAATGATAAGCAAATTATAGAAGAACTAATGCGACTGGTAAAAAATATGGAGCTTAATCAAGAAAAATTTGTAACTGATTACATCAAGGATATGAAAACTTTATACACTCACCTTGAAAAACATGATAAGGAGATGGAAATCATGAAAATTAAACACTCTGATCACGTAACCGACATGCAAAGTCAGCATGCTAAGGAAATGGAAACCATGAAAGCTAATCATGACAGGGAAATTAATTCTATGCAAAACAAGTTATTAGCCCTAGACGAAAATATGACGATCATGGAATTCAATCATTCAAATCAAGTCACTGCCATGGAAGCAAGTTATCAGGAAGAAATAAGTGCGATTTAGAACAAGTTGTCAACTATGGATGAAGAAATGACCATCATGAGATTCGATTATAATAATCAGCAGGAAAATCATAAGAAAGAAATAAACTATATGCAAAACTATATCACAGGCATGAAAGCAAAAAATGATAAAATTATAAAGGACATGGAAGTTGGTCAAATATCTCTTCAGAATAGATTATTGGCCATAGAAGAAAAGCAGGTACCATGTGTCATAAATACAGATGGAATACATATCATCGAGAACAGATTAAAATAATGGAAGTTAATCATTCTAATCAGATTTCCATTATTCAGAATCAAATAAAGGCTATGCAAGCTAATCATGTCACTCTGCAAGAAAGATTCGTAAAAATTGAACTCAATCAAGTGAAGTTAATAGTAAGACATGCCAGAGAAATGGGTTCATTGCATAAAAGGATGAAAGAGAGGAAATCACAGGTCCCGTCTTGTTGTGAATATCCTGAGAAAGAGGCTAACTCCATTAATGAAGATTTAACTAAGAATGACATGATCGAAGATGAAATAAAAAAGGGTCAAGTTATAACTCATGATACCTGTGCGACTGATCCATAATCCTTGACAGAGCAGATGCAGAATGAAGAAAGACATGTCATGCATATCTTACATACTTCATCTGAGAGTTTTGGAGCAGAATGTTCCACGTCATCAGTGATACAGCCTGCCACAAAGAAAAAGCGCAAGAGAAAGAGAATGAGAAAGCGATTTGATGCATCAGATGGTCGCGAACAACTTGATTTTCGGATAGGAAAAAGTCCTACCGTATGCAGAATTGGACATGGCACATCCGAGAAACAGTGGACAGATTTGCCTGCAAGCAGGCAAATGCTCAGTATGCACTATATTGAACGCATCTGATGCCATGGGCATCTTTGTATTGTATTTCTAACCTTATGCCTTGTTATTTCAGTGTTTCATTTTGTAGTTAGATTTGTGTTTTTCATATTATTAGACTAGTTAATAAATGAAGAGCTTATATATTTCTTGTGCTTAACATTATATGATGATTTCTTGGATGGACGCTACTTATGTTATATTGTGTGTTGCGTGTATGCAAATTCTGGATTCTCACATTCTTCTATTGTAGCAACACGTCCCCAAGTAGAGCCAGATGTTGACGACTATGTGTCAACGATCCATAGCAGTACACCCCCTTTTTCGCAAAAGGGATAGCACCTGATCTATTACTTGGTCTTAATTTCCCTAGCAAGATCGTTGACTCCATAAGGCACTGGTATCAATCGTTTAAAATCTAATCAAATCCTATAAGTCTTGCTAAATCTTAGTTAAGTACTTGATCGCTTCACTGTGTCTCCCAAACTCGTTGTGTCCCAACTAGTTCTTCTTCATTCCACTTTTCCATAGGGTCTACCCCCCTTAGCCTGCTGTAGGGAGACAACTTAAACGAAGAGATTGGGGATCAGGGTGACAGCCCCCAATCTGAGCCGTTGTCGTAGTGCTTAGAAGTTCTTCTTCATTCCACGTTTCCATAGGGTCTACCCCCCTTAGTCTGCTGTAGGGAGGCAACTTAAACGAAGAGATTGGGGATCAGGGTGACAGCCTCTGATCTGAGCCGTTGTCGCGGTGCCTAGACATTCTGTGCGACAACACATCTCATATGCCATTTCCTTCCCGACAATGTGTGGTACTACATAATCCTTGACCCTATCAAGGATGATGCTCTTGGCCCTCGCCATTGCCTCCTTGTACTTGTCGTTATCATTGGGGTCGACTGGGATAGATATTACCTTCAAGGCGAAGTTCTTGACATGATTTCTGTCAAGTACAGATAAGAATCTGGCATTCCAGATTGCGAAGTTCGATGCTCCGTCTAGTCTATCCTGGTCTCTTACTCCGTGTAGTGCCATGATGCTCTTCTACTTCCCTCCTGGAAGTTCTCTGTTCGATTCCTCCGAGTCTCTGCTTCTTGTCTGGAAGTTCTCTTCTGGACTCCCTCTGAGTCCTGATTTCCCTCTTGGAAATCCTTTTGCCGCTGTTGAGATGCCCCTTACTCTGATCGTCTTGTGCAACCGCACCACCGATCCGGGTTTCTCGGCTAGAAACCCTCGGCAGCAACTCCCTCCTCTTGGCCTTGCTCTGTCAAGTGATGTTCTAACTATAGTACCTCACCAGCTCCACTCTGCAATATTCCCACAGCCTTCTAAACCCCAGCAACACGAAGGTGAGAGCTCCTAGGCGCTGCACAATCGCGGCAACAGAACCCGGCCTCCTCAGCCAACTGTGTCTACCCTCCCAGCTTCTGCGTGGCTCTGTGTGAGGCTCCCTTTGCCTTCCTTAGCCTTTGCGCTGCCTCTTCCCAGTTCACTCTTGACGATGCAGGCACTGTGTCACCTTTCCTTGTTGCTGCTCTGCAAGAAATAGCTTCTGTCACCTTAGAAGTTAGGACAACTGTTTTTTGCTGCTATTGCTCCGCTTCGCTGATGTCCTTAGTCCTCCTGTGATCTAAAATCACGCCCTGATACCATGTTTAAGTTTCTAATTCTACTTTGTTAGAAACCCTCCATGTGTTGAAATTTGGTACCGGAGGACAGGTGGTTCCCTTAGGCTTTGATCTTTGGCCTAGGGAAAAGTGTCCAAAAGATTTTAATTTTTCTCCTAAAGTGACTTTATAATTTTTATAAAGAAAAATCTAATTTAAAAGTGACTTTAAGTGATAAAGTTACTAGGTCTAATTTTAAAGTGATTTTTATAAAGTCAATGAAAAATTAGAAAGGAAAAGTGACTTTGGAAATAAATGACTAAGTGGGTCTTTATTAAAGTGGGGTGAATTAAAAAATAGAAAGTGAGATTTAAATGTGCATTTAATCTCAGCCATTGATCTAAATCTATCTCAACCATTGGATTTAGGGATCACCCAAAAGTCATTTAGGGTTGGGTTAAAGGAGGAAAAGGAGGAAAAAGATCATTCAGTCTTTCATGAGCAGATTGGGAGAAGGAGAGCAAGAGAGCAAGGGAGATTTCTGGACAGGAAGGAGAAAGAGGCAGTGGTTTGGCACACATACCAGGCAGCTCTTCAACAAATCAGAACAACAGAAAGAACAAGTAGAAAAAGCTGATTTTTTGCTGAAAAACTGAGAAAAACTGATTTTTGGGCACGAATTTCGAGGAGACAAATTTCGGCACAGAAATCTAGGTCTGTCCGTACAGTCCGTACGGTTGTCCGTATGGTCCGTACATCCGTACGGTCCGTACGTGTACAACAAGTTTCCAGGTTGTCTGTTGGGTTGAAAACAGATAAGTTTGCTTGCTGGAAATTTTATTTTGCTGAAATTTTCTCATTGTAAAAAGGCATTTTCCAGAAATAAAGAAGAGCTCTCAAACTGGTTTTCCCGAAGAGTTGTAGGGGGTTTTTCCAGGGTCACGTTGACAAAAAATATCAGTGCTTTAATGTGTTTTAATGGCTGTTTATTACTGCTGATTTTTATTTCTGCAATTTCCAGCATTCTGTAAATTTTCCAGAATTTGTGTTTTCAGCAAATTTATTTTTTCCAGCTTGTTGAATGTATGTTTATGGGAAAGGGCATTTAACGACATGGGAGAAATAAGGAGAAACTGAAAACCGAGGTGGGAAAACTGAAATTTTTACATGGTATCGGAGCTTGAGCGCTGAAGGGCAGTTTGGGACAACAAAAGAGAAAAATTACAGCTGCTGATTTTTCACTCAAAAAATTCCAGCAAGCTGATTTTTCATAAACAGCAGGATTTATCTTTACTACAGCAGTGCTATTTTTCTGTTTTAGGACAACAGGATGTCATTGGGATTGAGGGTGGAGGATAGGTTGGATGGACATACAAATTACAGCGTTTGGAAGGAGAAAATGCAGAGTATCTTTGAGGAGGCAGAAGTCTGGGATATCATGGTGCATACCACACAGACCCCTGTTGTTGTGCCTACTGATGCTACTCAGTTGGCTGCTTATAATAAAAAGAACAACAAGGGTAAGAGGCTGATTCTAGACGGAATCAAAGGCCATTGCATTCCTCATGTGAGAGGAAAGAGCAATGCCCATGAGATGTGGACAGCATTGTCCAATCTCTACCAGAGTACCAATGAGAACCGGAAAATGGTTCTGAAGGAGAAACTGGAAAACATTAAGATGGGCAATGATAGTGCACTGGATATCTCACTAAGATTACTAATGTGAGAGATGAGTTGGCAGCGATTGGAGATGCCATTCCACCCACTGAGTTGGTGCGGATTGCGGTAAATGGCCTCCCTTGTTCATGGATGAACTTTGCTGATGGGGTTTGTGCACGTGAGACCCTTCCCACATGGGAGAGGTTTTGGGATGATTGCATTCAGACAGAGATCATGAAAAGTCAGCTTGGGGCAGCCAAGCCAGTTGAGCAGGATGAGGATGTAGCACTGGTGGCAGGAGGCAAGAAAGGCAAAGGGAAGAAGCAGGCTTCCACAAGCAGTGGTAGGGGCAAAGGCAAAGGTAAAGGTAAACAGGTAAACACATAGAAGGACTATTCCAAGGTGAAGTGTTGGAATTGTCAAAAGATGGGACACTATGCAGTTGTGTGTCCGGAGAAGAAGAAGAAGAAGGGGAAGGACCAGAGTTTGGCAGCTTCAACAGAGATTGAGGACTTTGTAGGTCGTTTTGACCGAGAGTTTGCGTTCACTATGTGTGAGTCCTCTAGTGCAGGATCACCTGCCATACAGGTTCAGAGGGAGCATGCTTTTCCCTCGATTAGCGGAGCATCTACAGGTATCTGGTATGTAGACAGTGGGGCTTCATGTCATACGACAGGAGTCTGTGAGTACTTCTCGAAGCTTTCAGAGAGTGGCACTGATATTGAGGTAGTACTCGGTGATGACAGAGTTGTTAGAGCAGTCGGGGTGGGGACACTGACATTTCAGAGGGAGTCCAAACCTCCCTTGAAAGTGACAGAGGTTCTTTATGTGCCAGGGATGAGGAAGAACCTCATATTTGTCTCAGCTTTGGAGGACAGAGGATATGAGGTACTGTTCAGGGGAGGACAGGTGTTGATGTATCCCAGGGGCGCTCCAGCTGAGTCAGCTAGAGTGATAGGTGTACGCCATGCAAAGGTGTACAGGTTTGCATTCCAGCCCCTTTTGGCATTGAGTAGTAGTACCGATAGCAGAGCTAGCAGTTCTGAGCAGTGTGAGATTTGGCACCGCAGGATGGGACATATGTATCATGGAGCCTTGAGGACCTTGCGGGAGATCACTACAGGTATGCCAAATTTTAGTACCGATCACTTTGATACTTGTAGAGGATGTGCTATGGGCAAGTTTGCCAAATCCCCTTTTCCCAGCAGTGACAACAGAGCGACTGGGATACTTGATTTGATTCATTCTGATGTGAGCGGTCGGATTTCTCATGTTTCCTTGAGTGGATATGAGTATTATGTTTTATTCATTGATGATCACTCCAGGAGGACCTGGATTTATTTCTTGAAGACCAAGAGTGAGGTCTTCAAGCGGTTTCAAGAGTTCAGAGCTCTTGTGGAGACACAGATAGGTCGGAAGATCAAGTCCCTGAGGTCGGACAATGGAGGAG
>APFE030579151.1:1114-29824 GCA_000404065.3 Pinus taeda
CCCAGCCTGAAGGATTTGCTATGAAAGGACATGAACATAAAGTATGCAAACTGGTGAAGTCCTTGTATGGCCTCAAACAAGCACCGCGAGCCTGGTATGAAAAACTAACTGAACATCTTCTTAAACTCAATTTCAAACATTATGATCTTGATGATGCAACTTTATTTGTCAAGAAAGTTGGAAAAATAGTTGTATATCTTGTGGTAAATGTAGATGATCTTTTGATGACATGGAACAATGAAAATTACATTGCATCCATAAAGAAGGAATTGGGGAAAAGTTTTGAAATCACTAATTTGGGCTGTGTTCATTACTATCTTGGCATTGAAGTAACCCAACATCCGAAGTCCATATTTCTTTCTCAAAAGAAATACATTAGAGATCTGTTGAACAGGTTTGGCATGACAGAGTGCAATCCTCTTACTACTCCAATGGAATAAAACTTAAAGCTCACATCTATTGAAGGAAAAGAATTTGAGGATGCAACAAAGTATAGACAGCTTATGGGAAGTCTCAACTACCTAACTACTACCAGACCAGACATTTCGTTTGATGTTGGAATCCTCTCCAGGTTTATGCAAAAGCCTTGTGAGGGACATTGGTCTGCTGTAAAAAGAGTTCTAAGGTACTTGAAGGGAACTCAAGACTTGGAATCAAGTATACACAAGTGGACGACTTCAGCTTGATTGGATACTCTGATTCAGGCTTCGATGGAGACAAAGAAATTGGGGTATCTACTTCAAGATATGCTATGAGTCTTGGATTAGGAGTTGTCTCCCGGAGATCACGCAAACAATCAGTTCCAGTAGATTCCACAACAGAAGCAGAATATGTGGCAACAGCTGAAGCAACAAAAGAAATTGTGTGGCTCAGGAAAATTCTTGAAGATTTGCAGGTAAAACAATCAACTCCACTCATGATTGACAACACCTCTACAGTAAAGTTGGCCAAGAACCCAAAGTTCCATGATCGAATGAAGCACATCAATACTAAATATCATTTGATTTGACATCATGTTGAGGCCAAAACAATCCATCTTCGTCATTGTTCCACAAATGAGCAAATTGCAGACATCTTCACCAAAGCGCTTGGAAGAGAAAAGCATGAACGATTTAGAATGATGCTTGGACTCACCAACATCCCTTCAGATTAGGGGGAGAATGTTGACACCTAATCCTTGTGATTGGATGAATATATGTCAATAGATAAATAAGTAATATGAACAGTCATCGGGAGATGAATTGAGCAATCTCTTCCTCATGTATATAATAAAGACCTACATGATGGAATAATACATACGAATCATTTTTGCCTTGAGGAGTTACTGCCTGGCCTGACAATATTAAAATAATTGATTTATGACCGAGAGTAAAAATTTTCTTGTTTTAATATTTTTAAAATATCATATATCAACTCTATATTAAGAATGGAATAATTTACACATTTCCCTCACAATATAAAGTGAAAATATAAGAATTTTTTTAATTTAAATTACCTTATTTTTCTCTATATATAATTGATATAAAATTATATTATTAAATATAGACATAAAATATTTTATTATGGCAACACAATTATTTTATTAATATATTTTAATTTTGGATATTACATTTCAATTGAACATCAAATGAATTACAAATCATATAATACCAATAATAATATGTTTAGGTAGTGAAAGGATTACATATCTCTTTAATGCTAAAAAGTTGTTCTTTTTTAACTTTCAATTACTTTATAAAGTTGGAAATTGAAGTATAATATTTATGATCTAAGTTTTTTTTCCGTGTGACAACAATTCCCTCATAGTTAATTACTTCCCCAAATTAGGTTATAACTATCAGATTGTGACCCTGATGAAAAATGAACAGATTTGGTGATGGAAACAAACTTGGACGTTGGAGTGTCTAGCAAAATCTAGACTTTTTCTCTGGTGCTTACTCAAAAATAAAATCCTGACCTGGGATAATCTCCATAAAAGATAGAAACAGATCCCAGATGGTGCATTTTATACAAAAATGAGGAAGAATTTATCATCCACTTTTTCTTATTTTGTCCTTTTATGATCAACACTCTAAGTTGCAACTTAGAATGGAGATGACATAACTTTGGGGAAGCCTGCAAAATTTGGTGGGATCTGGCTCATAATGAAGCTCACAGGTATCTCCCCCCCTACTTTGTTGGGGCGTCTAGTTAGTGCGAAATAAGGCTATATTTAGAGACCAACCATCGGCCCCTATTTTCATCGCCTCAGAGATTGCTGCAACTTATTCCCTTTTACCTGCCAAACAATTGACTCTTGCCCCTTGGGTTATAGTTGAGGAGGAGATTAATTCACAAATACCATGGTCATATTTTGATAGAGCGTCAAATGCAACAATATGTGTGGAGGAAGTTTGATCATTCACCTTAATCGACAACACCCTTGAAATCCAAAGTAGATGTGAGAAGAGGCACCGACAATTATGCCAAACTTTTGTCTTTAAAACTTTCCTTATATTGAGCCCAAGAGTTGGAATGCCAATCTTTACAAATCTTTGTGGATTTCTTAAATGTCATCAACTAGTTTAATGTTGTTGAGAGATGTCAAAACCATATGTTATTACCAATTTTAGAGGAAATTCAGCTTTTAAAACAATCTTTTGATTATATAACATGTTGCCATATTTACCAGTAGCGCAATTCCGAGGCAGATCTCCTATCTAAGAAGGGTGTTGGACATGATTTGCTAAACATCAACGAACATATAGAGGGGGTTGTCCAAAACTATCTTCATTAATCATTTAACACATAATAATTTTTTGCATCATACTCTTTATATATTTCTATCAATGGATGTTGTTATACTCTTTATATTATGACTGTATTCCATACAGGAAGCAGATGTTTATTGTAATCTCCATATAACTTTCAGCCTAGATGGTTTTTTGTGATTGGCTTTAATGGTTTCCTTTGTATAACTTTCAGCCTCTGATAGTTTTTTGTGATAGGATTTAATGGTTTCCTTTGCCTCAGGAGAATGTCTATTTTGATTGTTTAGCTTTCAATTTAGAGAATTGTCTTTCTCCATATTTGTTTTTGTCTCTTACTATCCCTCTTTGAATAATAAAATGGCCTTGCATCTACATATGCAACTTTTTAGATTTTCCTTCCCATACATATATAAAATTTATAAAATTGAAATTGAAATATTTAGATTTTCTATTTCTATTTTTATTTTATTTATTTCCATCCTAATAATCCAAATGAAAATGAATCAACACTCAATGGATAGTAAACCAAGAATTTTTATGATAAAATTGATTTAAAATTTTCAAATTTAAATACTTAATATACGCTATTACCTAACAATCCGGGAAACAATATAATAATTCTCACTCTGAAAAAGTAAGAAAAAGGTAAATTTCTTTTAGGTTACAAAAATGATGTGGATATGGATGAACGTGCAAAAACCCTAGAGAACGTGACATTTCAAGAGTCCGTTCACTATCAATTTGCAAAATGATTTGATTGATCAGAGGAGGATTCCGGGCACTTTGAAACCAAGGGAGGTGAAATTTGAAATTTGAAATGACCAGTTGCTGCCAAAGTACAGACAGATGCAGAAAATTATTCCGACGAACCGTCAGATGAGAGCCCATCTGATGCTCGTTAATTGTAGGGCAATGATAGGCATGGTGGTCAGTAATTATGTATTCTACAAAATGGGTAACAGCAGTCCGGAAAGCTTTTATCTGTGTCCATTCATAGCCAACACGCAACAGGGACTGTGATATCAATCAAAGTAATGAGATTCCCATCGCTTTGTTACAGGCATGCTTGTCAGGATATTGTAAATTTTGAATTTTGGCTTTTATGGATACGTCCAACGTCCATGGATTCTTCCCAGTGTCCCACATGCAAACTGGAAGATTCTGTTCCTTTCATTCCATTGAAGATGGCTATGGCAGTGTGTTGGAAGATGTAGTGTTGAACTATTGGTACCGTGCAAAATGAGTGGAGTCAAAGGAATAAACTTGATAGGTAAATTTCCTCATGATTTTGAGAAAATCTGGTTAATTATTTTTTGGTAAGTTTGAAGTAACTATATCTTTATCATTCTAATATATCACCCTTATGCCAGCAGGGAATTGAACCCTTTACTTGATATCAAGGAGTGCCTTAACAAAGAACCCAACCTCAAAGAGTGCCTTAACATAACACCCAATCACCATCTCAAATTTTTTTGGTAAACTTTGTGGGACTACATCTTCATCATGTCTAATATATTACCCTTATGGGGCCGGGGAATTGAACCCTTGACTTGACATCAAGGAGTGCCTTAACAGAGCACCCAACCTCAAAGAGTGCCTTAACATAGCGCCCAATCACCATCTCAATTTTTTAATATAGCACCCAATTACCATCTCAATTTTTTTTTGTAAGCTTTGTGGGATTACATCTTCATCATGTCCAATTTATCACCCCTATGGGAACAGGGAATTGAACCCTTGATTTGACATCAAGGAGTGTCTTAACAAAGCATCCAACTTCAAAGAGTGCCTTAACATAGCACCCAATCACCATCTCAATTTTTTTTTGGTAAGCATGGTGGAACTACATCTTCATCATGTCCAATATATCACCCCTATGGGAGCGGCAAATTGAACCGGTGACTTGACATCAACGGGTACTTGACATCAAAGAATGTCTTAAGAGAACACCCAACATCAAAGAGTGCCTTAACAAAACACCCAATCACCACCAATAAAAATTATATTTTTAAGTTTTAGAATTTTGAGTATTATAGAAATTTATAATATGAATTGTCAAAATTTGAAATTTTCATTTTTATTAAAAATTAGAATTTTTTTTTAAATAGTTAAATTTATATAATTTATTAATTACAAAATTTACACACATGAATCTATTTTTACATTTAGAAATAAAATTATCTCACAATATTCTCCCAAAGCCATAGATCTTGCTTTTTAATTTAGATCTCAATAAAAAAGATATATTTTGTGATTTCAGATTTTTATTAAGTTTTAGGATTTTGGATGTTATGGAGCTTTATGATGATTTCAAAAATTGGAAAGTGCAGCTTTTATTAAAAATTGGAAAATTTTATTTTAAATTGTTAATAAACACATGAATCTATTTTTATAATTAAAAGTAGAATTTCAACCGTGGAATATTAGTGACAAACATCCCCATGAAAATCGAAAACAAAAAAACATTTCATTAAACCATGCCAATGATATATGGTGGGGTCCATTTGAGCATGAACATGTATTAATTAATGTTCAATATTATTTTTTAAAATTTTATGTTTTTAAATTAATGTTCAATATTATTTTTTAAAATTTTATGTTTTTAAATTAAGTTGGATAATACACTTAAATGTATATCATCCAAGTGTTTCAAAAATTTATAGAATTTTGGATGTATTTTTATATTTAAAAATAAAATTTTGACCTGAAACATTAAAATCTAAAAAAAATCTCATTTAATTCTTAAAATAAATAAATCAATTAGACCATATCAAAGTTGTATGGTTGGTATCCACTTGAGCATGTGTTAAATAATGTTCCATATTATTTTCTTAAATTTTATACTTCTTATATTATGATAATACAATTACTTTTTTTAATACAAATATTAAATTATTCTAATTATTATGTATTTTAAAAATTTATACATGTTATATTATGATTAAACTTTTTTAATATAATATTTATAATTTTTACAATTTTTTTTAAATTTTATAGATTTTTTTTAAATAAATTTATTATTAAGGTAATCCATTATAATTAATTTTGTTGTTTGGGAAACCAAATTACTAGCCAAACCATAGAATTTTTAATATTTAAATGTATAATGCAAAAAGGAGGTCCAAAAAACAGAGTAATTGTGTTGTAGATCATGACTACTTAGTTTATTATCTAACATATAAGTAAAAACCAAAAGAGAGAACTAGAGAAACTATGTAAATGATAATCAATCATGCAAATTTGGGTGATTTGGAAAGATGCATTGTTATTGGCTCCTTGTCACTGCTAGGAGAGCTACCCGCATCATGAGAGAGCTCGAGATGATCTTTTGTGCATTTCAAACATTGGTCTAAGGTTTTCAGAAATAGTTGCAACTCATCAAGCACGAGGACGATTTCCTCATTTGTTCCATATTTGTCACTGAGTCTGCAACTTCACCAACTATCTTAGTATCAATTAAACAATTTTATTATCTTGTGATACTCCTTTTAACCTTTGCAAATTTAGCTTGAATGTTCTTAAGCGTATAAGTGCAACAAAGTGTAGCCCATGATTTTTCTCTATGCTAAGTGTGGGATCCTCCTCGTGCTCTATAATAACTATCTCCACATTTATTCTTAGCTCTCTAACACAACATGATTGTCCATTGAAGACAAGGACCAATACACCCTAGGAAGTGATTGTTCACGAGTGTGACGAGCACAAAGGGAGAGTGATAAGGAAAGGTGTGGATTAAAAAGAAAAGATCAAATTAGAGCATAAAATGTGCCAAGGGAAAGGAAGTTGAATAGGGGAAAAACTCAAAGGGATTAGAATGTAGCTAAAACAAAGTAGCAAAAGGGAGGGATAAACCTTCAAACTGCTTACAATACAGGCCCAGGATCATCGCAAAAAAATAACTAAGACTATAGTAGAAACAATAAAAACAATGCCTAGAGGTCTGACATATAAGGTGCAACATGTACGGAAGAGACAATAGGGGAAAGCTAACATTCGGTTGAGAACACTTAGAATAAAATCTAGAGTGACCACCTCATATTGCTTCAATAAAATAGAAAAGAAACAACCCATTATAACTAATAAGTGTTGAACCTTAAGTTCTTGTACTGGGATTAGATAATTATAACTTACTAATTACACCCGCATCATGTATCATTTAACCACCTTTATAAATCTTGATTAACCTGCGTGTAAGAATAAACTATGATAATGCTTTGCAGCTACTCCAAACAACAAAAACCAAAAATCGTGATAACGCTTGTCCTCAATCTAATCATAACATTCAAATCATCGTTAATTCCAAATGAATGAAACATCGAAATAGTATAATAAATTATACTATTTCTAATCATCAAAATAATATAATGCAATAACATGATTATTTATAATCATCGTTGGGGAGGGTGCTATAGCACACTCTCACCTTCAAATGTGTGCTGAGATGAAAACCATGTTTCCTCCAACCTCTCACCTAATGCTTGTGTATAACCCAGAGATAAAAACTTTATAAAAAGCATTACATCAAGTTATATAATGCATTTACTTCTTTTTTCTACAATGAATATCACGAAACACTTTTATATGTATTCTTTATAAAAATAACCCTTTCATGGAAACTTTATAGATCTTTTATATTAAATTATATAATGCATTTAGTTCTTTTTGTACAATGAGTAACACCAAAGCACTCTTATCACATTTCTTTATAAGTAACATGAAAACACTTTTATCATGTATTATTTATAAGTATAACTCTTCCATGGAAATTTTATAAATATTTTACAT
Source organism: Pinus taeda (assembly GCA_000404065.3). Classification (NCBI taxonomy): domain Eukaryota; kingdom Viridiplantae; phylum Streptophyta; class Pinopsida; order Pinales; family Pinaceae; genus Pinus; species Pinus taeda. The sequence goes on from APFE030579151.1 coordinate 8,650, forward strand.
TAAATTGTACCATACCTTTAGTTTTTTTTTTACCACACCAAAACACTCTTATCCTATTCTTTATAAGTAAAATTTTTGGGGAAAAGATATGTTAAAAAAGAAAATACACCTAACTACATTACTATACCCAATTACATTGTTCAATTTGGCCACATCTCACCAATTTAAGTAAGATATAGACAATCTACTTATAGGTAACAAAAAGTTACATCATAAAGAACGAGGTTCTTGAAATAGACAATTATGGAGGCATGGAGGTAAATGTGTAACATCACGATATTTGGTTTAAAGTTTATAATTTTACCACGTGAAAGCATTTACAAAGAGGGTGGAATAACTTGCTAATGAACAATCCAAGGCGAGACCTAGAACTTTGGGCACGAAAGATTCACATTTGTAAAATGTGTATTGATAAGAATATTTGGCACAACTCGAACGATAATAGTTATATGAAATTTTATCGAAAATCTAGTGAGAAAGATTTATGTATATTTTTTAATACGTTATTAATGAATTTAAAACTATTTATAAGTGCTATTATATCAAAATTTGTATTTATTGATTTGAGTTAGGTAAGGAATGAAATGAAAGGTAATAAAGGAAATAAAATATATAGAGAGCAATGTAACACAGTAAAATTTAACTGTTATTAATAAATGAAACAACATAATATTGTAAAATACATATTGATTTAGAATTTAAAGAGAGAGATTTGGAAGCTACACGTATTCATAAAATTTATCACATGATGTCAAAAAATGACTTTTTAACATAAAAAAAGAATCCTAGAGGTCTAAAACCTTAACCTTAGAAGATGAAGTACCAAAACATTTGCAGGTCCCAAGATACATTAATTTCCCGAGGGTGTAACTTTGGCATGCAATATCCATTTGGGGTATACAGTAGCTCATTGGAAGCAACTCTTCAAGGACTATAACTTTTGACTAAGGTTAGAATTGAATGGCAAACTTAGCCCCCTTGATTTCTAATAAACATCATTTAGGGCCTAAAAATGGTCACAAAAGTTTGGGACCCAAAAGACCATAGAAAAGTTGCCAAGAAGATAGAGAACCATTGAGTTATTGGAAGAGGTGGGTTCCCATCGATATCCATTTTGATTAATCCTCCCCCCTTAGGAAGAAAAGGTCCTCATTGTGTCAAGTTCCCTTATCAAATGGGGAAACTTATACTAAATTTGGCTCTTAGTGAGTCACTTTGCATTGGTGAAGAATCTACCCTTCTTTGACAACCTAATAAAGTTGGACGTGCTATTGGTGGGTATCCTTTGCCTTGGTGTCCATGATCCAATCCATTGTAGCATGTTTAATGCAATCATGATTGATTTCTATGGAGGGCAATTGCTCGGTTGCCTTCGAGGTCTCCAAATGAGGTGGAAATATGGTTGAAGCAAGTCCACATTAATATTGGGTGCAAGCCAAAGAAAAGGGAAATACTCAATTCAAAATCATTTTCACCCACAACCTTTGTGATTGTGTAAGGCCCATATCAAAGTGGTTGAGCTTCCTATGTGGGACTATGAGGCACTCTTTCCGTAAATGTAACCACACCTTATCACTAATCTAAAACTTGTGTGGAACCTTGTGCTAGTTATGTCGTTTCTTGTACTTAGCATTGGCTTTTTAAAAGATATCATGAGAATGGTGTTGGATGTGTTGGATCCCTTCAACAAATTTTATTACTATTGATTATCTGTAAATTGTCATGGATATTCCACTGGACTTTTTGTCACAACAAATGTGATTATCATATATTAAAATATTGAATTGTTACATTATCACAATTTTTATTAAAATTCTAGATTTGTAGATTCAACTATAATTAGTGCATGCATGCAAATAGAAATTATGCAGAAAAGTAGAGAATGAAAAAATAAGCTCACAAACACACATAAGACACAAGATATTCTCTCTGAGAAACCCTTTCAAGAGAAAACCCAATTGGAAGGTGCAACCACTTCTCTCTCTTTCTCTATCTGGAAATATGGCTGCAGGTACAAAGAAGTAATGTATGTGGTTGATGGGCTACTACAGTGCAAAGATCCTCTCTGTGTGCTCTACCTCCTATCTCTCCTGGCTATCTTTTCTCAACTATGGAACAAAATTCTCTAGAAAAAATGGAATGCCTCTTCTTCCTAGTGACCTGGTTATACACAAACTGGTAGCCTACTAGTGGCTAATTTTGACTACATAAACTCTTAACGAGAGTTGCCATATAAAATCTTGTAGAGTATTTTACATAATAATCATGTGTCTAACCCCTTTTCCATGAATAATGGTGGCTAACGTTGCATCCTCCTGAACTATAGCTGTGAAAACAGGAAGGTCAACTTCTGAGTGGCATAACTTTTGCATACAAACTCTGATTGACATGCTTCTTGCACCGTTGCAAAGATATATGTGTGTAGAATAGTATTTAATAGTGGGGTGGTAAAGAAACAAAATTTACCCCCAAAAAAATTTGTTTGATGACTCAAAATGCTCACGGAAGGTTTTAGACCCCGTTTTCCCAACCTAGATCTTGTCGGTAAAAACAACCCCGTGAGCTAATTCCTCCACTTTTTCCACTAAAAATGCATTGAGACGGATGAAAAAAATATAATGATCCAATCTGAATCACACCTCCCCGTTTTTGCAAACTTTTGGTCCCCAAAATCGTTTACTGAATGAGGTTAGGAAATTTTTGCTCCACCTTCTCTCTGGTGAACCATTTAGCTTTGCCTGAAAGTTGTCCCTACAACCTAATCTACCAATGGTCATGTTTCACCTGTCTTGTAGTTGTCGACCTCTTCTACACAACTACATCTTATGTCAACTTTGTCTGAGAATGTGGTGCCAAATGCTCCATAGAAGGTAGTACCTACTCCTCTTCTTGATCTAACATGGAAGGCTCATATAGTTTCAATTTCTCTTCATTCACAACTAAGTAAATACGCATATGTGGTGGTAAACTGAGTCGATAGGAATGAACACCCACCTTTTCTAGTATCTCAAAGGGTTCATATCTGAGAGCCTTGATTTTCTTACCAAGCCCTTGCAGACTCTCTTTGTTCAATTGTAGTCATACCGTGTCTCCCACCTTGAATGATTTCTATGTTCTATGTTAATCATGCTTGGCCTTATGCTTATACTGGAAATTTTTGTAGTGTCTCTTTTACCTGTAGATGCATCTGCATGATCTTCTCTATAATTTTTTCAATCCTCAAAGCATCTTTTGTGAGATTTTCCCTCACTCCTACTTGCCACCCATATGAAATATCCAAAGGTGAAGGTGGAAGATATCCAAAACAAGTCTCAAATGGGGACTTTCCTGTAGAAGTGTGGACTACTCTATTCTAAGAATGTTGTATATATACCAGATTTACATCCCAAGTCTTTATATGCTTTTGGTTGTATCCCCTCAGAAGTTTCACCAATGTCCTATTGACTACTTTCATTTGCCCTTTTGTTTGTGGATGGAATGTTGTAGATCTCTTCAACTTTTTGTTCATATTCTCCCATAATGTAGTCTAGAATGCACTGAGAAATCTTGTATCCCTATCTAAAATGATGCTCCTTGGTCTCCCAAAGTGCATCCAGACCTGTCCAAAGAACAATTTTTTTACTTCTTGTCTGCTGATGGTATTTTTATAGGGCATCAGAACACACATCTTGTTGAACCTATCAACTTCCACGAAGGGGTAATCATGTCCTTTCATGTTTGTCGGTAAACCTCCCACAAAGTCCATAGAAATGCTTTCCCAAGGAAGAGTAGGTACAGGTAAGGGATGAGATAGACCCTATTTCTTGTTGATAGGCTTGCTGGTACAACAAAGCATTCATCCTCTTATGAACCTAGCTACCTTCTCTTGCATCTTGGGCCAATACACATACCTCTATAAGTTATACATGGTATTCCCTACACCAAATTGGTTTGCAACCTTGGAGGTGTGAGCCTCTCTAATTAGTTGCAACTGCTCGCCTTTAGGAACACATACCTTATCCAACTTGTGAGTAACCCATCATGGAGATGGTAGTCAACTATTCTCGCTATCGTGCACATGACTCTAACTCTGCAACTGCTAATATACCTCCTTAAAGTCCTCATCCTATGAATATGCCTCTTTATATGCATCATGGGTGAATGGATCCATGTGCATAAGCCTCCCCAAAGTTTTGATCTTTGATGTGGGTGGCCTTGAAAGCATGTCAGCCAACTTGTTTGTGATACCCTTCTTGTAATTGATCACCAAATGAAGCTTCTATAAAAACCCCATCCACTTGTAATGCCTAGTATGTTGTAGCTTACTCTGGGCCTGTAAGTATTGTTATGGCTAGTGATCTATGTGGATTTTTGTCTCCTTTCCTACTAGATAGTGCTCCCACTTCTTCACAACTTGCAACATGACATAGAGCTCCTTGTCATAGGTAGGGTAGTTAAGAACTTCCCCATGAAACACTTTAGAATGGTAGCATACATGCCTTCCTCCTTGCAGCAAGATAACTCCCATAGCATACCCACTTGCACCTCTCTCCACTTCCATCAATATTCCACTTGGTAGTTTGTCACAACATATCTGATAATAATATATTAATATACTGAATTGTTACACTATTACAATTTTTATTAAAACTCTAGATATGTATATTCAACTGTAATTAGTGTATGCATGCGAATAGAAATTATGCAGAAAAGTAGAGAACGGAAAAATAATATCACACACACACATAAGACGCAAGATATGCTATTTGGGAAACCCTTTCGGGAGAAAACCCAGCTAGAAGGTGAGGGAGAAAACCCAACTGGAAGGTGAGGTCGCTTCATGCTCTTTCTATGTCTGGAAATATGGCTACATGTACAAAGAAGGAATGCTTGTGGCCCGTGGGCTGCTACAATGCATAGATACTCTCTATGTGCTCTGCCTCCTATCTCTCCTGGCTATCTTTTCTCAACTATGGAACCAAATGCTCTCGAAAGAATGGAATGCCTCTTCCTCCTAGTGGCCTAGTTATGACACAACCCAATACCCTATTAGTGTTTAATTTTGACTACATCAAATCTTAACTAGATTTAAAATATAGACTATTCTAGAGTCTTTTACATCATAATAACGTGGCTAGCCCCTTTTCCATGAATAATATGGGTTGACACGACATCCTCTCGAACTGTAGGTGTGAAAATAGGAAGGTCAAGTTCTGAGTGACATAACTTTTGCATATAGACTCTGATTGATGTGCCTCTTTCGCCATTGGAAATATCATTGTGTGTAGAATAGCATGAAATGGTGAAGGGTGAGAGCACAATTTTTTACCCCTAAAAAACGTTGTTTGATTCCTCAAAATGCTCCTAGAAGGTTTCAGGCCTTGTTTTGCCAAACTGGGTCCCGCCAGTAAAAACAGTCCTGTGATTTGATTCCTTTGCTTTTTTCACTCCAAATGCATTGATATGGATGAAAAACAATATAATGATCCAATCCATATCAATTTTTATCACCTAAGAAGTCACCTAACCATATTTTACTAGATTGATCAAAATACACTATGTAGTATGGGTTTTACAAATTAAAATTCACATTCACCATAGGAAATAATTTAAAGAACCAGTCTTCCTAAGTTATTGTCATTTAATTAATTTACCAACATGAGAATAACCCATAAATTAATTTATTTTTTAAGTTTTTTTCTTATTTTTACCCATTAATGTGAAAATAATTAAATTTATTTGCATTCATGCTTCACGTTTCCATAAGAATAATTAACTAAATCATTATTTATTTATTATTCCTTGTTATTTTCAACATTCTCATAGGAAGAATTTATTTGATTATTTGATACTTGAACTTTTAGACTCCATAATAGACATTTGTTAGGTCGATGTTTCGAATCTATTAAACATATTCAACATAACTTTCCTTCCTTCCTTCCTTCTTCTTGACTCTTTTGTCATGATGATGAATATGTTTAATAGATTCAAAAGATTGACCTATCAAAATGTCTATTGTGGAGTCTAATTCAAAAAGTCCAAGTATCAAATCTCAATCCCATGGGAAAAAAAAACAACCATTATTAAATCATTATCTAATAAGTATTTCTAACTCATTTGACCGTTTCAACTAGAAATAATTAATAAACCCATTTTTGTTTATTAATTAATTCAAAAATTCCTTCTTTTTTTTCTAGTTAGTTGACTAAATGAGGGTTATTTACCATTTCTTTGACCATTTCTTGAACCAAAAAATAATAAAATACCAAAAGTGGTTATTGATCATTTCTTTGACCTTTTCCACTCCCAAAAAATAATGAAATACCAAAATTGGTTAGATCTTGATTTAGTTCAACAAATAATTTATTATTTGACTAGATCAAGTCATGTCCATTGTTTTATTATAAAAATAGAGGCTCTTCTCCAATCTTTTTTCTAGGACCATTTCATCATCGTTCTTTTGAGCTCTCAAATACGTTCCACACTACCATTATGCCCTTAGTATACTACATGAAAGAGAAATCTATCCACAAATACAGAAAAGGGAGAAAAGAACCATCCCATGGAGGAGAACATGGTGACCCTCACTCATCATTTTCCTCAGGTGTATTTCATATTTTTTCATAATAATAAAAACTTTTCCATTGGATGTGGTTTTGTAATGTTATTTGTATTTTTAGGTTTTGTTTACTATTAAGAGCTTTATGTTATTTTTTTTTATGTAGATTTGATATTGACATATTTGGCATTACTATTTTTAGGGTTTAAGATCACGTTATTATTGTTAGACTACTTTAAACTACGGTAGGAAGGTTTTATACTAACCCTTGTGCAAATTTCCAGTTAACAAATGGTGACCATATTGGGGATTCAGATACATTCATCCTTGGTGGTTTTTTTTGTGAGCTATTTTCCTTTTTTTATTTTTAGTAATTTTTTTGTTTAGGGATGATTTCCTTGAAGAAACTATTGTTTTTCATTTTTGTGCATTTCCTACAAGTCACATGTATCAGCCAACTAGAAGACAACCAAATATGAGCAAACCCCAGGATCAGAAGTTCTACAGCAAGAACACATTTTTTTGGGGATAAAGTGAGTTGGCCAACATAGGAATTGTCCCATTATCTGCACTCCAATGCACTTTCAAGTGCCTTTTTTTCCACATCCCATTTTTTCATTCTCTGTAAAAAAAATTATTTTTTTCAATTTTCTATCATTGTTAGGGTTCTAGGTACCCCCATATATATAGTCTACAATACATCTTTGATATTTTCATTATCCTAACATTTTGAGGAAATAAAGAAGCCCTTCTAGGATTCTGAGTAAATCTTTAGCCAATAAAGGGGGAATTCTAAATTGGGATTATGTTGTATTGGAGTGGAAACTTCTATTTCACCACAATTTGGTTCAAATATAAAAGTTTATTTATTACTAGAGTCTAATATTAGAATTGATCCCCTTTGTTGCCATATTTTATTTCCTCACCATTCATCTCTTTAAAGACCTTTTTGTGGTATATTTTTTATTGTTTTTCCATAGCTATGAAACCATTGTTTCTCTTTTGTCATTTTTGCAATAGGTTAGCTGATTGATAGTAGGTATGATTTAATTATATCCTTGATCCACTTGTCTCCATGGATAACCTATTATTTCCATTTTTAGAGCCTCTCCTTGTTTCCATTGAAGCCTCCACCTGAGATGGAAATACCTTGTTGTCAGCAATGTCTTCCTTTCTATTCATTTACAACGAGTGTTTTTGCATTTTTCTATAGTTTATTTCCAATTTTCTTTAATGAAAAATCATTTATTTGCATGTGTTTCATAACATAATTTCCACTTACATACACCTACACACCATTAAGTGAACATTTCTTGGTTCAAGACTCCAAGCCTAGACTCTAAAATTAACCAATAAATTAACTCAATCAGATTAAGCCAACTTGGGCACCAAAACAAAATTTGTTTGTTAGGTTAGGACTGATGGGGTAGGCATCCAAATAAATCCCATTAATCATTTTACATTGAAACATAGTTAGTTGACATTATAAGGAACTTAAAATACTTCACAATCTTGTGGTCCAAAGTTGGTGCACAATAGGGACCTGTGAAGCAGGTAAGTCTTAAACTGAGGATACTTGTGATTCCCCTTACGGTTCCCAACTTTTGGTGGGGAATCTGGTTTTGATGTTGACACCCAAAAGCTAAGATTCACTTTCTCCAACTAGATGAAGGTAGCCTTAGTGGCTAATCACTGTAGGTGAAAGTCCTTATAGGTGGTGGTTGTGGGAAGCAACCATACCTCTTCATACCTTCACTTAGCCTTGGTTGCGTTCATGACCATCTATGACCTTAGTTGTTTGGAACGCCATTTGAAATGTAGCTTAGGGCTTGTTTGAGGGGTAGTCTATATTTTAGGTTAGAGTCATTTTTGTTTTATAGGATTAGACTGAATTATTTAAATTAGCAGTAGCTCATAGTTAGAAGACACAATACACCACTACACATACATTATGCTTGTTGTTTGTTGATTTACTTCACCTTTATTATCCTTCTAACTTGTTACATCTATATTTTTCCTAACACCATTACGCCCTCTACGAGATAATCACAAAGAATGTGAATTCCTCATCCCTAGTTTCCTTTAGGACATCTGCCTACATTTCCTAATGAGTTAGGGTTCCTCCCCCTAGTCTACCCTCATACTCTAGCTCCTTTGAGTCGTCTAGTCCTTCCTCTACTTTTCAATCCTTTGAATGGTAACCACTAAGATGGCTAGTGTAAGCCTTGACGGTAATGTCAATCACATTTCGAGGGCCAATAGTGAAGGTAATGTTAGAAATAATGTTGGTAATAATGTGGGTCCCAAACCTAGAGGTAATACATCAGCACCTCTTGGAAATACTATTATTGAGTCATTTCTCCCATTCATGGCTATCTTGAACTTACTAGATTTCAATCAACTCATTAATGATCCTCTCCATCACGATCTAAATTGGCTGCCCATGCTTACCAAAATTCCCTCAAATATTCCCAAGTTTGAAGGGAATCTCATAAAAGATTTGTCTAACCATATTTGATATTTCCATATGTGGCGCTTATCTAACTCCATTACACAAGATTTTGTGTGTCTATAATTGTTTTATTGCACACTCATTAGTATTTTTATGAAATGGTATGTTCACTAGCCTCATTTCTCTCAACAAGTGTTTTCCACTATTGCAAACACTTTCCTTTCATATTTTCAATTACCTTTCCATCATGATATAGACATTGATATCTTGAACACTTGTTTCCAAACCGCTGCCACCTACATCACCAATCACATTTAAGTGGCGTAGACAACAAAGCTTGTGCAAAACTCTAGAATTCGATAATTGTGTCTTTATGGATTGGTTCTTTAAATCCTTAATCCCTCCCATTACGAAGGATGTTTCTTCAACATTCCCTAGAATTGAGGAAGATGTCATTCAAAAGGCCATGCAGTATGACCTAATTTATGCCAAATTGGGTTATCTTTACACCATTATCCTTGATTCTCCTCAAAATTACATTAGTGATTCTACATCATGGGCATCTCATGTTCTTGACAGTGTGATTGAATTTGTCTCTTGCCAGCAACCTTCCCCATATCCACAAGCACACATGGGATATGACCATCCCCGGGGAGGGGGGCTATACCTCATACATTATCCTCCCCTGGATTCTTCTTGTGTTACTTCACAAGGGGGGAACAAGTACCTATTATGCATATACCCATCTACATTAGGTTATTCATGGGTCAGTGTGTACTCAACTTACCTATCAGAATGTAACCATGAACCCCTATTTTTCATATGCACCACCGAGTGATCTGGCCCCTTTGGCACCAATGCCCCTGCCTCACATGCCTTAATAGACACTAACTCAACATGGTCACATGTATTCTCAACAAAAATTTTCCAATCCCCTTAATTAGAAGAAAATGAACAAATGGGAAGGCAAGCAGAATGATCAACCTTAGGGTAACCTAGGAAACCAAGGCAAAAACCCTAATTCCAACTTGGGTGAAAATTATAATACCATGACCCAACAGTGGGGAAATAAACCAAAACAAAACAAGGCTCTTCATATGAATAAGCCTTGCATATGTTGTGGTACTTATCCAAGTGACTTTGAAAAAACCTCAAAAATCAAAGTCTTCAAAATGCAAAGAAACCAAGACCAAGTTTTAGTGCTCATCATTACAATTCTAGTGGCATAAATGACACTCAAATCTGAGTCTGTATGACTAACTTATCACAGTCGGAAGTTGGAAAGTTAAGCAAGAAAACGAGGACCTATAACATACTACAAGGAACCCACAAGGCATAAGTAGCAACAAACTATCTATTAGTCATTGACACATGGTGTCCATTCATGACTCCTTTAGTCATACAAAAGACAAAAAAAAATATTAAAATATCAAAAAAAACCAATTTTAAAATATAAAAATATGGTTATTAAAATAACCATATAAAAAATAATATAATAAAATATGGTTATATAACCATATACCCTATTAAAAAAGTGCTCATAATTTTTATCACTAAGTTAAAAGAGTTGGGTTGTGTCAACCTTCAACCCAACATAGCTATTTCAAACCACTTTGACTGGAAACTAGCCCTTCCAATCTGAGAGGGCTCTCTCAAAACACTTATCAGATTCACTTTAATTAAATCAAAGCTACAAATGACTAACTCTGATTTATTTTTATGTGGTTTTATAGGTGAAGGAAAATGTGATGGCTGCCACCATTGGGCATGGAGTCAAATAAAAGAAAACCATGGCAAACAACAACTTTTAATGGAAGTTGAGGCATTTCTGGCTTTAAAAATGATGTCAAATAAACATTCACGGCCATACATAGTAAGTGAAGGAAATTTGAGCACTTGACAGGAATTCCAGGTAATAAAAATACTATGAATATTGATAGCAACATAGAAAACATGGTAAAAATACATAAAGCAATAACATGAATCTCAAGTATAAAAACAGAGTTGCTGCAATATATATATTAACAGGGTCAAAAGTTTACATAGGGTCAACTTCTCACATTATCGATCAACCCCTTTAGAGTCAAGAAACTACAAATATATAGACTAAGACCACCATTATATCATTAGTTACAAAAATCTGCCTTCTGGGGCTAGATTCAATCAAATAGTTTAGAGGTCTTATCCTACTTGATATTGAAAAATGGCAATAAGAAATGCTAAAAATAGTAGTTTTGGTACTATTGCTAGATTGGGCAATAGGAAATGAAAAATGGAAGTGATAAAAATAGAACTTCTATTTTTAGTAGTTCAAGATGGATTCCTATTTTAGTCAGTCCCTGGACTAAACATACGAAGTAAAATTCGAAATTGAACTTAACAGCTGTTTGAAAAATAATTAATTAATTCACCATGAGTTAATTAGTTGTGAAAAATCAAACATGAAATCTATGTGAGGACAGCGACAATTTCTCTATTAATTGAAGAATTTATCCATCAGTTAAAGAGATAAGGATGAGTTCTAATTTGAGTTGTAATTAGTTGGCTCAGTTAACTGAGTCAAGTCCAGTTAGATTGATTTAAATAGTTTGTTTAAATTAATGTGAGTTCAGTTAGTTAATGCATGCTTTCATATAATTGTTGCACTTCAAATAACTGAATATTCTCTCATGAATAACTCATGCATGTCAGTTTAGACAGAGACCTAGTTGAGATCAGAGCAGGGACAGCGTAGTATCAGTTGGATGGATTTTTTCCTATAAAGGAAACTCATCCATGGAGAAGGATTTATCTCCTTCAGGACTGCATAGTTGGATCAGAGGTTGGTGAGTGTGTGAAGAGGCCAATTCACACAAGTGGCTGCACTGGACCCCAATCAGAATTGCAAAAAGAAATAGGAGGCTTGGAGGGCAGACCAAAGGTTAGATAGAGGCCTTTCACTGTCTATGAGCAGCAGAGGTATTGAAAAGAAAGCAGGATAGCTTTTGAGTTGATTCTTTTTGTAATACTAGCTATATTTCCACGTGTATGATAATACAGAGTTGGGGTTTTAGCCTGAGGCTTTCCCTGGGTTATATATTTTGTGTTATGTGTGATTGATTCCTTCTTATCAGTTATATGTGTTCTTATTGATGTTTTTCATGTTCAATTAAGCTTCCGCTAAATTGGTTGTAGAAGTAGATCAAGTATTTTGCTTTAGTCTATTGCATTATCGGGTGATCTACAGTGGGAATTTCTACACTTGACACCTGTTGAGAAATATTAGGGATTTCTATTTTGTACAATTTGAATACAAGTAGGAATCTTCCAACATTAATGAACTCAACCAAATTCCATTGATAGAGCTTATCGAACCAAACTAATTTTTTGAATGTGTTGGAGCTGATGATGTGTCTCATGCCACGTGGATGTTGACCTGGTTGACTTGTTGAGCCGTCTCCCTAAAAAGTAGGAGTTGATGTGAACACCTTTCTTGACCTATAATCCATCTAGCTGCCTAGATGTTTGATGTCCAAAAACTTCCAAAATGTGTAAAAATAGATTTTTGACAATTTCGTAGTAGAAAAACAAAGTTTTCAACAATTTTGTAGCAAACTTCAGTAGAAAATTTAAAAAAAACAACTTTTTGCTACCACTCTACTTTTTCTGCAAGTTCTGAGGTTTTCCTTGATGTTTTTAAGCTAAATACATGCCCTTAGAACCCCCTTTGTTGTGTTTTTAGTTTTCCTTCTCCTCCATGAAAAGTTACAGTAGTTTCGTAGCAAATTTTAGATTCACTATTGGGAGTTGCTACGAAATTTGAAAATTTTGAGTTTTTTTTATTTTTCATGGTTTCTAGTGCCTCCTTATTACTTATAATACCTTGTTCAACTATACATAAGGCTGAATTTACTGGTTAAACATAGTAAAGAAAAAAATTAAAGTTTTACCATATTCAAGGAGTAGCATCTATTTCAGCAATAATCTTGAGATTTTTCTTTTTGAGCTCAGCTTTGATCATTTCAATTCAAGTTTCTAATGCTATGACTTGTCTGTGTAACATATTCATGTATGCTTGTAGCCAGTTGTTCCTTCTGTACATGTGTTTCGACATCCTTTGCAAAGGCAAAGTCCTCTTTATCATATTTTTGGATTTATCTGCAGTTTCATCATAGAAATATGTCTTCTTTGACACCTCCCTTTTCCACTCCTCAAAATCAAGTTTGGAATTAATGACTTCTTGTCTAGACTCTCTCAATTTGTTCTTGTAGAACCTCTATTTCACTTTTTTCTCGTACAGGCTCCTTGCCTTTCTTTTTCTTTGATGACTCTGTTTTTTCTAAAGGCACTTCTGGCATCTTACCATCTTGCTACATTGACCTTGTAACATGTTTCCTTGGCCTAAATATGAAACCATGTTCTTCTTGTGAGAAGTCTATCTTCTTAGCCCTCTTGCTCTTCTTCTTAGTTTCAATCTCGGTCACTCCTATAGGTTGTTCAATTGGGCTTTATTCAATCTCAGTAGCCTCTAGGGTATCAATTAGCTTACGCTTCCTTTTACTCTGTTCTTTACTCTGTCTTCTGGTCATCCTCCTCTCGGTGCTTGTGAAAGCCTTTACTATAGGTTTCTCTGCCTCTGGTTGTTGCTCCGCCTCTAGTTTTGGCTCTTCTCTAGGGGTTATTGATTTAGACTTTAGAGTTCTCCTAGAGGGGGTGGCGATATCTAACTCATAACCACTCAAGAATAAGAAGCTAAGTCAATCTCTATTTAACCTATTTAGCTCTTCTATGACCAACACTTTAATGAGGACATGGTGAAAAACAGAGGTGTCACTTGCATCAGGATTGGCTTGGACCTTGTCTGCAATACTTCCCAAACTTCTAAACATATAAAATGGAATGTCTAGAGGCTACTTACATGTGAAATGAAGTAGCAATCTGAAATAATACTGATACACCATGTTAAATCTACCTTCACATGTGAAATATTTATGGATGACCATTAAGAGCTCGGAAAAATGTTCTTTAAGGTAAGTTCTGGGAATGCTTGTAGTCATATCAATCCTTTTGTGTTCCTCCTTAAGAAATTCATCACAGTTTTGTAGCTTGATGTTCTGGACTTTAAACCATATTTCTCCTAACCTAAGGATCTCTATAGCACGAGAAATTTTATCAAGGGACACTACAAATTTTAGAAGACCAACTTCGTTTCTGTTCTAGTGAAGTTTACAACAAAATCTTTGGAAATCTATGCATGGAAACCCTGTAGCTTTTGGCAAAAGCATAGGAATCCCATGCTAGAAAGAGATTGAATGAAGGTAAGGTCTTCCTCCAACAATTTCATGTCCACGGGCTCATAACGCACCACTGAACCTCCTTTATATTGTTTTTGTGTGCCACGACTGCAGCACGTAGGGCTCTTCCGTGTCACCCTCTTGCCACCTACAAATCAACCTAGAGACAACTAGACAACAATGGACTCTAACCTAGAGACAACACGACCTCTATGAGATCTAAACCTATGTGAGAGACAAAAGAAAACTTCTACAACAGCATGAAGCTTATGGTAGAAAAGTAAAATACAAAAGAACGAGTTAGCAACAAGAAGCTACACGGTGCCAATATGTAGGGAAAATGAACAAAATATTGGTAAAGTGCATCCATGACTCACCATAAGACTGACCAATCATACTTTTCAAACAAAAAGGACTGTTACTCCACCATTTAACACAACTGTGTTCTTCAACATAATTTCATAGCGGGACAAGTATTTGAAGAGATAGATTCGCTACGGAAGTGTCAGGAAATTTTGTAGCAAACCTTTGGTTTATCTAACTCGAGTTGCTAGAAATTTCTACAAAACTTTCAAAATTCCAATCATGAATAAATATGCCCGACACACAAGGAATTTTGGAATTGAAATTTTATGATTGACCATATCTGAAATTATATGGACCCCACATCATGACATGATGACCAAAAACCTTATGATCATGAACTTTATTTTGAGAAAATTTAAAAACCTTGGTTAATTTGACCAATAGACTTCACAAACTATTCCTAAGTGTTATCATGGATAACGATAATAAAAAATGATTATAGTTATTAATATGAAAAAAACCAACCAATATTGTTTTGAATGCCTTTTATTATGGTTGTTATAACCATATAACACATGGTCGTTATAATGTAATAAAATATGTCAACAGTGATATTAACAACCAATCGGTGAATTTCAATGTTTTGAAAGAAGTATTATGTAATGGTTTGGAACCAACTCACAACCAACCAAACAAAAAAAGGTGTGAGATCGACGAGATTTGAATCCTTGAGCAAACCAACAACAAAGTCCTATTATTGGAATTCCAACCAAGTTTATTGGCCAACAAACTTTGGTGAGTCTACCATGTGGAATATATTTAAAATCCTTCCATTCATTTGCAACAAAACAATGGAGGCTCTGAGTGGAACATATACCAACAGAACCGAGAACCAAAGGAACCACGAGCCGTGAGAACGATGACAAGGGTAGAACTATGATGCAAGTGGAACCTTGTTGGCACTTTTTTCGAGAGGAAATATTCTCATAGAATATTCTTTTTGATGTTGTGAGGAATCTAAAAGATTTCCTATGGGGTAAGAATTAATGGTGTCAGAAAGAGGCCAATTTTATACTCATTTTGACTATAATTTCTCAAGGATTGCAATGGTGCAGTCATTTTTTGCATCTAAGTAACAAATTTCAGGGGTGATGGCAGGAAATTGCCTTCATTAATTTCTAAGCACATATTTCGAGACATAAATGCACCATTCATAAGTAGGTCATGTTTACAGTCAAAAGTATTAGAAGGAGGAGACAAATTTACTACTATTGTGATTGTTGTGATTTGAGGAATTGAATTTCAAGTCACTTCCTAGAATGGAGGTATAATGATGTATTTTTCCATGTACTTTCCTTTCTTTTGGTGAAATGAATGAAGCAACCTCCCCACTATTGAAGCAGGGCCCGGAGATGTAGTCAACATTGGACAAACTCTATTATCAAAATTTATGTGTAGTTGTCTTTATGGTCTCCTTTATGTTGCTTCTTCTTTAATTGTTTGCGTACATGGTTTTTATATGGTCTTTCATGCAATTCTTCTAACATCAACCGAAGAAAAGATCTTGGATAATCCCAATAAATCATATATTTTGGATCAAGTTTGGTACCAAAGCAGTCTTTTGGCAGATGTGAATTGTGAGTGTGAATGATAACCTTGAGCAAGCTCAAAAAGGGAGAAGGTAAACTAAAATACTTTGATCCAAAGATTGGGTGTGCAACACGGAGAAGGAAAATGGGAGACGACAATGTTCATACTGAGAATTAGCAAGCTTATGTAAATATTTCTACACCATGGAAAATAAGGTAGACAATTTGTTTGCAAATTATGAGATTGAAATGGTAAAGAAGGAAAAGAAGAAGGAAGAGAAAGTAGAGGATCATGCATCAGTAAACTAGGAAAATGGAGGAGAACCTCCTCAACCTCCATATCCATATTCTAGTGAAATTTCTTCTTCTTCACCATCTCATTCTCATCATTCTAATAGAAAACATAGAAATGCTTCTAAAAAGACTTTTTTTGAGTTGGATGTAAAGTTTTATTTGCCTATGTTTAACATAGAAACCAATGCATAAAAGTTAAACAATTGGATTACACAAATTGAAGTGTATTGCAACATACAACATATCCAAGAGGATGAGGTGAAGATCCAATTGGCATCTCTTTGACTGGGAGGCACAACTCTAATATGGTGGGAGAGAAAGCTTTAGAAAGGTAGCAAGCATATGGTTAAACTCCTTTCTTCCTAGTCTGAATTTTTTTCTGCTTCAAAGCGACAATATTATCTATTAGGCTATCAACAAAAATCCATGATAGAATGGAAGGATTTGGGACAAGGAAAAGTTCAAGATGTTCAAATTTTCAAAAAATAATTTAGAAAGAAAGCTTTAACATTAGGCATTCCTTTAGATTCACCTGATACTTTGATGAAATATATTGGTTCTTTATATAATTATCTCCAACATTCTCTATTATTGTTTGAGCTCACTACTCTTGATTTAGCCATTGTTAAAGTCATTCACCTTGAAAACAAGGGAAATTATGAACAAGGAAACCATGCAAAGAAGGCATCGACAACAAGGAAAAGGGAAGCAAATCCCTCTTGCACTCATTGCAAGAAAGAAGGGCATGATGAGGAGAATTGCTAGAAAGTGCATCCAAAATTGAAGCCAAAGAGAAATGACAGAAAAGAGAAGCAGAAGATAGTTTCTATTGTGCAACAAGACCGTGAATCTGATTAAGAGGACGAGGTGAAGGTCACAATTATTGGATTTGCAGGTATTGGACTAATTGACTTGGGATGTGATTCCAATGATGAGATTAAGATCACAATTCTTGGGATTGTCAATGATGGAACTATTGACTTGGGTTCTGATTTAGGAAATGAGACAAATATTGTAGCAAGTGTTGTACCAAAGATGAGAAGAGCACCAAACACTGCATAGCTCCAAGAAGTTGAGGAGATAAACCAAAGAATTCAAGCAGAAAACACTAAACTAAGAAGACTTCTACAAGTATCAAAAGAGGAGAAGGAGTGATTGTGGCTTCAGTTACAAGCCAAAGAAAAGGCCTTGGAAAATTTGAAGTGCAATGAAGGCTTAGTGAAGTCATCATCATCAACTCCAAAATCGATAACTGAGGGAAACATTATGAGTGATTATTTAGTTTTATGTTCTCATTATGATGATGATTTTGGTACATTTGAAAATCATGCTATAGGGATTGGTTCAAAGCTAATGAAGAATATTGGAAGGCAAGGGCCTAATTTTTAATGGCCAAGGAATTGTGAGTCCCATCCCAGTGGTGGAATTACCTCGATATGAAAGATTGGGCTATGTAAAAAAGGAAGATACAAGAGTGTCTTCAAGCGATAAGTTCAAGATAGTGAAGGATGTTTGGAGCATATCACAACCTTCCAGTAATAGTGAGAATTTTGAAGGAAGAGCTAAGGAAATTTATCCTCGTCAGATCCACACCAAATAAAATCGTTCAAAGAAGGTCAAGAAAGTTTGGAGGAAGAAAAATCATTGTAGCCATTGCAACAAGGGTGGACATTAGAGATCCACATGTCAAAAGCTCCATCCAGAGCTACGCCTAAAGAAGGATAGGGAGAATATGGAAGCACCTGTGAAGGAACCAACTAATTACATAGTTCAACAAGAAATCCAACTACAAGAAGAAAACCCATTAGCCTAGTTAGGTAAAATATGGGTAGCCTTTTTAAGTAGTTGAGTATGACCACCATTGTATCTCACATGTTGCGAAAATGTTTGTAAAGTGATGATGTTGTAGGAATTTACAGGGTAAGTTCCTCAGACGGAACACCAAAGGACACCGCTCACAAACAGATCACAGATCAATACACTAGTATTTTTGACGTGGTTAAAACCCTCAGAGAGGGAAATAGTCCATGACCTGAGCCAACGTGGCCACTTCAGGAAATTTATTAATAAAAGAATGAAAATTTACATAAGCTTCTCTCGTGAACAGTTAACCTACAAATGACCCTCCATGCTCTTCAAATAGAGATCATGGACCAATCGGGTGTTAAGCCACGGATCAAGTGTCGGTAATACTGAGGAGAGAATGAATCGTCGGATCACTACATATCGTGACCATCGGATTGTAAGTTACAAAAGTACATAGTAAAGAAACACACTTTACCTAACTCTATACTAGACCAATTTATACTTAACTATTCCTATATGTCGGAATATCCTAACATCCCCCCATAAGAACAACTTGGGATAGGATTGAAGGATTTACAAATATGACACAATAGGAGAAGGAAGGAGGCACTAGAGCCTATCCCCCCTTAGTGACAACTTCCTGAACTCCAACCATAAATAAAAGTTTAGTAAACTTCGCCTCTGTGAGAGCCTTTGTGAAGATGTCTGCAACTTGATCATCTGTTGAACAATATTGCACTTCAAGAACATGGTCATGAATGAGCTTTCTGATGAAGTGCATGTTTAGTTCAATGTGTTTTCTACGCTGATGCTGGACTGGATCTTTGCATAGTTGAATGGCACTTTGATTATCACACCAAAGTGTAGTTGGGTGTTGCTGCTGAAAGCCAAACTCTGATAGGATCTGACGAAGCCACAAGGCTTCCTTACTAGCTTCTACGGCACCACGATATTCTGCTTCTGCGGAAGAAAGAGAAATGGCACCTTGTTTCTTGCAAGCCCATGTAATAGGTCCTAAACCAAGAGTGAACACATAACCGACAGTAGACTTCCGATCATTAGGGTCACCAGCTCAATCGGAATCAGTGAAACCAACCAATAGAGGAGATGCTTCAACACTATAATGAATTCCAAACTGAATTGTACCTCGAACATAACGAAGTATTCTTTTAGCTGCTTTCCAATGACTTTCACGTGGGGTTTGCATAAACCGAGCAACAAGGCCAACAACAAAGGAAAGGTCAGAATGTGTATGGGTTAGATACAAAAATTTTCCTACAAGTTGACGGTATAAGGTAGCATCAACTTCTGGGGAAGTACAAGTGACTAAAAGTTTGACTCCAGACTGAAAGGGAGAAGGAGCTGGCTTACAATCTTCCATGTGAAAATGGCGTAGAAGATCACAGGCATACTTAGATTGGGAGAGGGAAATACCTTCCTTGGATTACAAGACTTGAAGACCAAGAAAATAATGTAAGTGTCCTAAGTCTGTCATTTCAAACTTTTTTTTAAGGCTGGACTTCACATGGTTGATAAGGTTGGGATCATTACCAGTGAGGATAAGATCATCAACATAAAGAACAAGAATGATAAGAGACTTGCCCACTTTCTTGGTGTAGACAGTATTGTTAGAATGACACCTAGAAAACCCAGATTCTAAAAGAAAGTTATCCATTTTGGCATACCAAGCCCGAGGAGCTTGCTTGAGACCATAAAGGGATTTCTTAAGCTGACATACAAGACTAGAGTCTATTTGTATAAACCCAATAGGTTGTTCCATATACATTTCTTCATGCAATCCCCATGCAAGAAGGCGGATTTAACATCCATCTGATGGACTTGCCATTTGAAAGAGGCAGCAAGGGAAAGAACAAGGCGGAAAGAGTTCATTTTGGCAACAGGGGAGAAGGTTTCAATATAGTCAATGCCTTCAACTTGTGAAAAGCCCTTAGCAACAAGACGAGCTTTATGTTTATCAAATACTTGGTTCTGTAAACCCATTTGCATCTAACAAGTTTTCGTCCCTTTGGTAGAGGAACAAGATCCCATGTATCGTTTGCCAATAATGAACGATATTATTCATTCATAGCTGCGTCCCAATCTGGATGGCCTGAAGCTTCTACAAAGGTGTCAAGATCATAATTTGCTGAGACTTGAGCCAGTAAAGAAGAGGCTCTTTCGAACTGAGAACGTGTACGACACTGATCTGTAAGATCACCGGCAAGATCACCTGCTGCATCCCGAGTAGCACGGACCCATTTTGGAAGTGGAGGAGTTGAAGGAGGATCGTGATAAGGTGGGGGAGGATTATCATCCTCGCTTTCATCATCTGAAGAAGAAATATGTTCAAAAGTAGAAGAGATAGATAGAGGTGGCACATGCGCCGAACTAGGCTCGTAGGCCGATATATTTTCATCAAACTTTACATCTCTTCTAATGATAACATTTTTGGACTTAAGTGGAATAAGTCTAAATCCTTTGACATCTTCACAATATCCAAAAAAAATACATTTTTCACTCTTAGGTTCTAAAGCTTTATGTTTCTCATCTGGAATATGGGCCCATGCTTCACTTCCAAAAACACGAAAGAGACTCACATCTGGTTTAATTGAGCTCCATGCTTCTTCAGGAGTGATATTCTTTAAAACTTTAGTAGGAGTGCGATTTATTATGTAATTTGCACAGTTAATTGCTTCTGCCCAATAATTAAGACTAATTCCTTTAGATTGAAGCATATAATTAGCCATTTCCTTTAAGGTGCGATTCTTCCTTTCAGTTACACCATTTTGTTGTGGAGTATATGGAACAGTATGTTGCATTTGAATTCCATTCTTAGTGTAAAAGTTGATGAAGTCGTTTTTAACATATTCTCCGCCATTATCAGATCTTAGCTTAAGAATTTGATGTCCAAATTGTT
>APFE030579151.1:33019-44655 GCA_000404065.3 Pinus taeda
GGACACCGCTCACAAATAGATCACAGATCAATACACCAGTATTTTTGACGTGGTTAAAACCCTCAAAGAGGGAAACAGTCCACGGCCTGAGCCAATGCGACCACTTCAGACAATTTATTAATAAAAGAATGATTTACATAAGCTTCTCTCGTGAACAATTAACCTACAAATGACCCTCCATGCGCTTTAAATAGAAATCATGGACCAATCGGGTGTTAAGCCACGGATCAAGTGTCGGTAATACCGAGGAGAGAATGAAACGTCAGATTGTAAGTTACAGATGTACATAGTAAAGAAACACACTTTACCTAACTCTATACTAGACCAAGTTATACTTAACTATTCCTATGTGTCGGAATATCCTAACAAATACGCACCTAGTCTTCCCAGTTTTCTATCAGGAAAACATCCCTCCGAGACATGAAGACACTAAGTGAAACAAAATGGAAAGAAATAAATACAATTCTTACAGAAAAATTACATATGCTTACAAGAGTCGAGCCCCCATGATGGTACCCGCCCCAGCTAGAGGACTAGACCATTAGCTTAGGCCACAAAGTGATGATTGATTTAGGACTTTCAATCTCTACTCTACCATGAGGCTCAATGATAAGTCCAAGCACAAAATCCTAAGACCACAGGGTTAGATTTAAGGACAAACTAGCCAATCTGCTGAAGAAGAAATTCTAAAGCAAATTGACAGACAAGGGGGTAAAAACTACCTAAGGTTTAGAGATGGAAAATATTTCCAATCATGACATAAATTCTAGTCTGCTAAATCACTTCCACTCCCTTTAACGATAAAAAAACCCAGTGATATGGTTATGCCAACATCCTCAGACCCGAGTCCCAAAGCCAAATACTCTGCAACTCCATAAAGTCTAAGCAATACCCTCCACGCTCAATAAAATTATAATCCCCCTTGCATAAACATGCAAGACCAAGAATGACAGAGGCAGAAGGTCACCCTGGTCATTCACTTCTCTTATTCTATCTACCTCGCTTACACCCAGCACCATGTACAACAAACAATAAGTGCAAGGTCTCGACTTGCTATTATAACATTGTTGAATTCCAAAACCATCCACAATATTCTGTCCCAAGAGGCTTCCCTAGCATGCCTCATTACTCCCTGTGGTGCATGGCTAGGGGAGTTAACGCCCCACTTCTTCATCATTTACTTTCGACGTCACCCCCATCGAGGAAAAACTATTTTAAATTTTGAATAGATACTCTACCTATAATTATGTGATAAATTATGAAATTTAATTAAAGTTTATAAATTATAAAAAATAAATTAAAGTTTTTTAAATAGATTTTTGAAAAAGAATGCATAAGAAAAATATAAATTAAAGAAATTTAGTCAAAATAATTAATTAGTGGATTAAGAGATAAATGATTAAAACTATATATATAAAGTTAAAAATATAAAAACTTAAGAGTAGTAGTTTTACTAAGGGAAAAATATAAATTAAAGAAATTTAGTCAAATAATTAATTAGTGGATTAAGATAAACTATTATATTATATATAAAGTTAAGAATATAAACACACACACACACACACACACATATGCACAATTTTATATTTCTTTAAGTAAAAGATAAAATTTCTATAACCATTGGTCTTCTAATTGGGAAATAGGGCAAGTAGCATAAAACATAAAGTTTTTGTCAAAAGTATCAGTCCAACTATCAAAATATATTTATATAGAATACTAAATCTAGATCCATTAGGAAAACTACTAATTAACTTAGAGCTTAAGCTATCAACTGGGAAAGCTTGCATGCTTGGGTGAAAAATATCAAAACAACTATCATTAAGCAGTAGGAGAGTCCACCTGAATGGTTGTAGAGTCATATTCTTCCTTGTCATTGCTATGGAAGTTCAAGTCAACACATTTATTAGCAAGCACATAAACTTTGTTGTCTATTTTTTTGAGATGCAACTTCAAGGCATCCAAGCTTATAATATCTCCTATTGTGCCTCACTATGTTCCATTGGTACTTTTCCCATAATGATTTTAATATGCTAATAAATGTCATCTGTCTATATATAATGGGTATGCTAGGATTGGGGGTTTCCCATGTCTAGTATACATTGAACTATGTTTTCTTCTACTTCTATATTAGATATGAACCTACTTTCTAATCTAGATTCCTACTCAACCAAGTGTATTGACTTCCTCGCTACATGGTATATGTGTCCCCAATAATGGGAAATTAAAGCTTCTATATTGGCTTGAACCCTTAAATGGGAAGACTCCTTTCTCCCATAGTTTCCACAAAAATTATGAGATTAATTATGGTGAAGCATACTAAATTTCAATATAGGGACAAGATAGATATAGAGGAGATGCATTGGGAGAGTGGGGATTAAAGTGACTAGACCCAATGCTAGCCAATAGTTGGGAGCACATTGAGAATATAGAGGAGATATTCAAGCCCAATAGTGAGCAGAGGGACTAAGGACTAGAGGGCAGGGAAACAAATAGAGTGGAGGTGATCCCAAGATGATAGAGTGGGAGGTTGGCTTGAAGGAAAAAATCAATGAAGGATGCCTACAAGACTAGAAAATCTGACATAAAAGTAGATAATTCCGAAGGTATCTTACCAAAATAACATACAAAGTTGGGTGTTCCTCCAAAAATGCAAAACATTTAAAACTAGCCATTCATAAGACTAAGATCACTGGCATCTTGGTTGAAGAGTGCATAACAACTAAATTGCAATAATGGTTGAGTATAGGATTGAATGTTAGAGAGTGTGGGCTAATTTCGACATGATTTCCTATAACTTCCCTCACCATCAGATTAAGAAGTGATATGTCCATTGATACTAGGTATCCCAACCTCATGATTGCTAGTGGTGGTGGTTGCATGGAGAGAAATACCCTTATATGGGAGTTTTGTGGGTGTGTACCCAATATGGGAAACAAAGGGAAAAAAATATTATATTTTTTTTAATAAAGAAGCAACTAATAGTAATAATAATAATAATAGAGATAATGGATTGAGATAAATGATTAAATTATATAGCACCTGGATGCGGGTAATTAAAAGGTCATTAATGAAGATGAGACAGGTGAACAAAAGGCGGTCGAGCCACATGGCCACCCGCGTCCCCTTCCATGCCAATTTATGGCACAAAACTGTCAACATGCAGGCACAATTACGCTGGTGCTTAGGTTGAGACAGATGCAACAAGCTTAAAATCATGGCGAACGCGGACCAGAATACTTTGACCCCCTCCTCGCTTAGAGGCTCTTGCCCCCCTCAAGCTGAGGAGCCAAACTTCCGCACAGTCATAGGGCGTCGCTGTTGGCTTCTCAGCTGTGTGGATTTGGGAAATGGATTCCATTTCACCCAAACCACTCAATGTATCTTGAATTCTGCCCATAACTCCCTTGCTTCTAGGCTTAACAACAACAATAATCCTAAAGTGAATTATTCCTCACCAGGCTCTCATTCTGATTATACCTCTGTAATCCTTGCCCAAGACTTCAATCACCATTCTGCTAGCCACGCCATGACGCGAACTAGCCATAGGATGCAGAGCAGACATGGTAGCAGTCGAGGCTGTAGCACTCGCCCAGCCTCGCCGTCCAACCCTAAACTAAGACCCTTCATCCACCCCTTCTTCCGATCAGTCCAATGGTCATCTCACTGGCCATTACCCACATACCTGCAGCGGTAGAGGATGGGCACAAAATTATGGGGCCAAAAGAGCGAATGCTGCCTTCCAAACAATTGGCCCTCTTGAACCCCCTCACCCCTTTTACCACACTGCCTAGTTCTATTTTTAGAGCACGTTGAATCATCCCACCATTATCGCTACCATCACTGTGGCTTTCAGTGAGAAATTGAGTTAGCAGGAGGATCAAGCTACTCAGACTAAGGGAACTGAACCAGAGGAAGAGAAGACCTGCACTAGAGGGAAGGTTGAGGAGACGCGAGACATGGGAGCTGGCGAAAACATAGGAGCTGGCGAAAAGTTGAAGATAACTTTGTTCAGGCGCAAAGTTGGACATGGTAGCACCCTACATGGTGAGGAGTTGGCTGGCAGCTAGCATGCAGTCGTTGGATGCTCAGGCGGCACGCAGGAGGTCGTTGGCAGCCAGGGTGGCACATCTGCAGTGGTGGCGGAGGGGAATAACTACAACTGTCGTATCGAGGAAGAGCCGGTGGACTGGGTGGACTATGGTTGTTGAATTGTGGAGGAGCCTCCACCAGACACATAGTGGGCCCCGCTTGACAGATGTGCTATCCAGGTTTTGACTAGTTGTTTTACTAATGATTTTTCAATCCACTTGTTTCATTTTGGTTGAATTATACTCAGGACCACTGTGTGGGCTTTATATGTTTTTGTTTATGATTTGGGACCCCTGCATGGGCGTTTATTATGGCTACTTTTGGACTGGTTTCCCATCAGTGGGTAGTCATGCTTTTTGGTTCTTGGTTCCATATTGATATAACTTTGTGTAGCACCGCACGCTGTATTTTTACCTATTTATTAATTGATTAGCATTACTTAGAAAAAAATTGATTAAATTATATAAAAATTTAATAATATAACGAATTAAAAGAGAAATAATTTTACAAAAGGAAAAATATTATTAAAATATTATAATGAAATATATAATAATACAAATAAAAACATAAATGTATCGAGTTAGTAAAATGAAAATAATATAGAGATTTAAAAAAACTAGAGATTTATGTTAATGATAAAATATATCATAACTTTTCTCCTTTACGCTAATGATATTATTCTTTTATCAGTGAGTCATTATGATCTTGGCAAGCAACTAAGAAACCTCCAAGATGGGTATGATTTTTAATTATAAAACTAAAGTCATGATAATTAAATCCAGAAAGATAGCACATGATACTTTCATATTTGACAACAATTACTTGGAGGAAGTTCTTTATACAAATATCTTCGAATCAATATCCATCCCAAGCTCAATTGGAATCATATCACTAAGAAAATAATAAATGAAGGACAAAAAACTTATTATGGGCTTGAAAACAATTGTGAGTTAGTAGATCTTTGGATATGAGATTAAAAAATACTCCTCTTTGAGACTTTTGTCGCTCCTGTTATTTTATATGGATATTAAGTTTGGGGTTGTGATATCTCCAAAGAGTCATGGAAGAAGAAAAAACATGTCCAAAAGTAGTTTATAACCTACAATCTCAACATTAAAGGAAATACTCCCTATCCTATCCTCCTAATTGAAGCAAGCCCTCCCTTCATTGAAAACATTGGTATGAATAGGTATCTTATGTATAAAAAACTTAAACAACATAGAAACCAAGAGGTTTCCTAAAATTGATTCTAACTTTAGCCAAAAATCCATCTTTAGCTCAAGTATATGACATGAGGATGCCCAATCTTGGATGGAACATTGTAGGATAAAGAAGGAGATCACTTTGCAAAATAAGGATAATAATAAAATTATTATTACATCAAAATTTAAGTAGAAAATATGGGGCGATAAAGAGTTAGAGGGAAAAAGGAAACTAAGAAATTAAAGGAGGTAAAAAACCCCAAATGTGAAAACCAAAAACATTTATCTATCTTGACTAGTGTTAAGAAGAAAATAAACGTTGCTAAAATAAGAATAAATTCTCATGAACTTCATAGTGAAACTAGTTGTTGGTCAATTCCCAAAACACCATGGGATGAAGGAGTCTGTCACCTTTGCAACACTAAAATGGTTGAAGATGAAAATTACTTTCTCTTAAATTGTCCATCTTATACCCACATTCTAACTAATTTTCAAAATATTTGTCTCACTATCAACTTCCTTGACCTTTTGAAGTTAGCAAAACTATGGTGATCTTGGAAAGTTTCTCTTAATGCCTTTTGAGCATAGAAACAAAATGCTAAATAATTCTAAGTAATCTGTTACCTTCTTAAACTATGATATACTACATTGACTTTAATGGAAATTTAGCATCATCATCATCACCATCAAGAAAATTATAGTTTACTTTATAATTAAATATATATTGATAAATAAATATTATAATGTGGAATAAAAATAATTATGTAAAAATTGAAATAACTAGATGGAAGTGATAAACAAGATGTATAAAAACATTGAAATATGAGATAAAAAAAGGAAAATAAAATAAATAATATATGACTCTTGAACCAAGTCAAACACTCCATTTATCTAACCCCGGGCGCACTGCTACCCATTGGAACAATCTATCGACACTCTAAAGTTATGAAGAATGATGAAATCAAGAGGCAAATTTAAGAGCTGTTGTAGAAAGGGAACATTAGACCAAGTTCATGACCTTGTGGGAGCTCGATCGTGTTGGTACAAAAGAAGGAAGAAACCTGGAGGCTCTGTATTGACTATCGGGCATTGAATAAGATCGCTATCCGAAATAGGTATCCAATCCCATAGATTGATGACCTTCTGGACCAGCTCAAGGGGACTAGATATTTTAGCAATAGAATTGAAGTCTAGTTATTACTAGTTACCAATTGAACCCTTTAATGTGTGGAATACTACCTTCAAATCCAAGGAGAGCCTTTTCAAATGGTTGGTCATGCCTTTTGGGTTGACGAATGCCCTTGCAACCTTCATGCAACTGATGGATGACATATATCGACACCCCTTCTCTAATGCATCGTGGTAGTGTATTTAGACAACATCCCGATTTTCAACCAAAATTGGGAAGAGCACATAGACCATATTTGAAAGGTCCTCCAAACCTTGCGACAACACAAATTGTATGCTAATTTGGAGAAATGGACTTTTGGTATGACCCAGGTTCAACATCTGGGCTACATCATTGATGAGTGGGGTGTGGATGTGGACCCAACCAAGATACAAGTTATTCTAGATTGGTCATCCCCAACCACTCTAATAGAGCTCCATAGCTTTTTGGGTCTTTCCAATTTCTATCACAGGTTCGTGTTGGGATTCTCTCATATCACTTGGCCTTTGAGTCAAGTCACCAAGGGTGGAATGAAAGCAAAGTTCTTTTTGTTTGAATCCCAACAGAAGGAATTTTTTGAGTTGAAGCATCACCTCTGCTTTGCACTAGTGCTCACATTACAAAACATGCAACGACCATTTGAAATTGAGATAGATGCCTATGACTAAATTGTTGGTACAGTTCTTACCCAACAAGGGCATCCAGTGGCATATCACAATGAGAAACTTTCAGATATAGTCTAAAAGTATCCCACCTATAACAAAGAGATGTATTCCATTATGCATGCCTTCCGACAATAGAAGCATTAGATTACGTGGAAGGAAACAATCATCCACACAAACCATCAACCCCTGTAGTTCATATAGACACAAGGAAAGTTGCAGAATGATCGCCATCAGAAATGGTCTACATATCTATAACAGTTCCATTTTAACATTAAGTACAAGAAGGGAAACACCAATAAAGTTACAGACTACCTCAATCAACCACTAGTTATGGTGCTAACTGCTAGGCTCAAACCTTGTGGGCATGAGACTTTGGGATGGCCACATCTTTACAAGAATGATCCATAATTCAAAACCACATACCAAATGATCCTAGAAGTTAAGAAAGTTTCAAACTTTCACCTCCAGGATGCACTTTTATGCCACCTAGGACACCTCTGTGTTCCTTCAAGAAAGCATGCCAAGATGATTTTGGAGGCGCACTATAGTCAAGTTGCTAGACATTTTGGTGTAGAAAAGATAGTGGTAGTGCTACAAAAGTATTTTTATTAGATGAAACTTTGACATGATGTTGGGAAGTACATCAAGTCCTATAGTGCCTGCACCATTTTCATACCTGCAATCAAGAAGCAAGGCATGTATACTCCTCTGCCTACACCTATCTGGCCCTGGGAATCCATCTCCATGGATTACATGTCGGGCCTTCCTCATACCAAGCATGGAAACGACTATATTTTTGTGGTCGTTGACAAATTCTCTAAGTTGGCCATTTTGGTGGCTTGCAAGAAGAGTATCACAACAAAATCCATTTCCAAACTCTTCTTTGAACTAATATGGGTACACTTTTGGATCCCATAGTCCATTATCTCAGATCGGGACAAAAGGTTCGTAAGTACAATCTTATCAAGCCTTTGGTCGTTGTTGGATACCAAGCTCACTAAGTCCACGAACTTCCATCCCCAAACTGATGGCCAGATAGAGGTTGTCAACAGGATGATCATGCACATCCTGTGCATGTACAACTCGAAGCATCCACACACATGGCATGAAAGCCTTTTCTATGTCTGACAAAACTACAACAAAACTCTCCACATCTCAACTGGACACAACCCCTTTTAGGTGGGATTGGGATTCCAGCCACTATGTCCCATTGATGTTGCCATACCACTTGTAGCTGCTCAGATAGATTCGTCTCATGTCCAATCCAAAATTGACAGAGCTACCAACTTCATTGAATGCATTCAACACATCTTCTAGCAAGTCCATGACATATTGGACAAAGCAAATTCTAAGTATAAACAATTTCATGATCAACATTGGGTGCCACATAAGTTACACGTGGGCGAAAAAGTTTGGTTACATTTGCAGAAGTAGCGCCTCGCTAGGGCCCACCACAATCTTCAACCGCTCTAATATGGGCCTTACACCATCACTATGGCTGAAAGAGAAATTTTTTCGAGCTCAACATTCCCGCATTCCTTGGCCTGTACCCAGTGTCCAATGTGGACTACCTTCGGTCATACTTTCCACCATTACTAGACACATCAGACATTGTAGAACAACTCAAACCAATATAGATAAACCTAGACTGCATGGAACATACCACAATTGATCAAATCATGGATATGAAAATCAAGAACACTCGCTAGCAAAAGATCCAACTGTATCAAGTTGTCAAAATTAGCCAACTCTTGAACCAAGGCAAGTGGCTTACCATAGACCAAGTTCAACATAAGTTTCCCTATCTCATGGAGGCACTAAATGCAATGGGGACTGGTGATTCCTAAGGGGGGAGGACTGATCTAGGTGGATATTGGTTTCCACCCACCGATTCCACTTGGACCCCCATCATTGTACCATTATTTCTTTTTGTTTTCGTAATTGTAGCACAATTTACTATTTTTGGCGATTTTTTTGGGTCTTGAACTTCCGGAGTCATTTTGAGGCCCTAAACGATGTTTTTTTAGAGAATGCAAAAACATGATTTAATCATTAACAATTGTAGCTAAAATTTGTATTCCTCAGATATATCCTTCTAACGAAGTATCGTGCACATTAAACGAAGATTGTATGCCAAAGTTTTGACCCCAGGAAGTTGATGTACCAATTTACCCCAATGGGGCCAACAATTTTGGCACTTCATCTCCTAGGATTAGGTTTTTGGATGTTTAGGGTTTTCCATTATTTATAAATAATAAATAGGCTTTCGAGCCTCATTGTAACATAGTTCAAAGGAATGTAGCCACCACATCTCTTCTTAGAGATAAGCTACCATTGCCCAAGCTAGTTTATTTCCATTCTGTATGTAAGCATATTTAAGTTCTTTGATATTAATGAAATGAAGATTTATTTATGCTGCATCTCTGTGTTTATGTTTATATCTGTATTTTGTTTCATTCCTGCATAAGTCCAGATCAACAGCTTGCAAAAGTGAAAGTTAAGGACATTGAAGGCGACTCTAAAAATTGGATGGCTTATCCCCATCTTTCACATCCACAAACTTTTCAATTTAGTAGTCAAATAGGGCTTCCCTAAACCATAGGATTGAACCTTCATTATATCTAGTTTTGAAAGTGGGGATAAAAAAACCCCTTTATATATAGAACCATTATGACTAGCCCCTTTTCCTCCAAGTTACATTGAATTATTTTAGAAAATAAGATCAACATATGGCTAGGAAACCATCATAAAAGAAGTAAAGGCCAAACCATATTTAAGAGCTATCATTCAATTATGGACCACCTTGTTATTCTTAGGATCATTGCAGAGGAATGCCACAATGATAAATCCAATGTCTTGTATTGTTTCATTGACTTTAGAGAATATTTTAACACAACAACCAGGACAAATGTTAGATAATTATATGTATAAATTCTGTTACATTTCCTCATTACTTAAGAGTACGTAAACTTATGAAATGCGAACATTATATGTATAAAATTAGATTATTTATAATATGATATACCTAAAATAATTAAAGCTCATGATGTTGATGCTTAAACTTGTGAAATGAAATAACTGAAATAAAGGAAAAATCCATTATTAAACTATACCTTACTTTATCCACAAGTTTTGTAAATCATGTTGTATTTAAGTATTCAATCTTCAAGATCTGAATCTTCTATAACAATACTTTGTTTGGTATATTTCAAAATATAATTCAACTAATATATATTAACTGCAAAAGAAAAACATGCCACACTTCATCAGTTAAAAGAAAACTTAATCATTCCTAGCAATGATCATGTACATGAACATCGATCATGCTACTGAGACCCTATTGCCACCAAATTATCTCTTGACATGATTTAGACACTTCTTGTTTCCATGAATCATTGCCAAAAGAAAACTAGTCTTACTTGCAAAAGGAAAAACCTATTCATGAAATCAAATTGCAAAATTAAATAAAATAAAAGACCACCATGATCTATTTAGAGTTAGCTCAATGTACCAAAAACAAGGCAACAAATTAACTATAACATCACAAAGTAAATCAAAACATACTACATCTAAAACTAGAGGATGACAATCCATGTGAAAGGAAATATTAAGAAATTTTATTATATTCCATCATAAGCTGGACATATGCTCCAAGAGTCTTGCTTTGGAAGGGAGAAGGCATTCTTATTTATGCATAACTTTCTTTGAAGCTAAGATAACCAATAAATTCAACTTCACATGCAATTGTTTACTAATAATTAATAAGTAAATAATCCTAAATAATTACTCATGAATATCTCCAAGATATTTAATAATAAATTTTATCAAGAGCTCCAAGATTCTCTCCATATCAAAGATAATTCATTAATGATTCCAAATCCATGAATTATATTTATTATTTGAAGAGGAAATTTGAAATTGAAGAAAGTGGTAAAAATCTATGTTATTACAAGATCTACCTATAATTACAAATAAACTAACCCAATTTTGAAAGATAAGTTAAAGTATGTTTTTTTTTGTAAGCTTGGTGGAATTACATCTGAACTCGCGACTTCACATCTGTCAGGCCAGGCAGTAACTCTCCAATAGGCAGTAAAACTGATTCGATTTATTTCATTAGGTATGCTATTGTTATATACAAAGGGTGTGACTGCTCAGTTCATCTCCTGATGACTGTTCACATTCCTAATTTAAATATTTACATAAATTCACCCAATTGTGAGGATTAGGTGTCAACATTCCCCCCCTTAATCTGAAGGGATGTTGGTGAGTCCAAGAATCATTCTGAATCTTTCAAGTTTTTCTCTTCCAAGCGCTTTGGTGAAGATGTCTGAAATTTGCTCATTTGTGGAACAATGATGGAGATGGATTATTTTGGCCTCAACATGATGTCGGATCATATGATATTTAGTATTGATGTGCTTTGTTTGATCATGGAACTTTGGGTTCTTGGCCAATTTTATTGCAGAGGTGTTGTCAATCATGAGTGGAGTTGATTGTACTTGTTTTACC
>APFE030579155.1:0-27568 GCA_000404065.3 Pinus taeda
TCAAACCTGCCCTATTACTGTCTCCCAGCTGTGAATGTTTTCCCCCAAATCATTCACCTCTGTGCTGAAAACTATGATGATCAGCAAAGAGCTGTCACCACTCCATCAGGGAGAATCCTCTTTCACATCAATGCTGAGTCCATAAACAAGATGCTGCACTTTGATCAGACAGAGTTGCTAATCCCATTCTCCATGAATCAATTGATGGACGCTGGTGACAAGATGACCAGTGAAGAGCTGCAAAAGATCATCAGGTACTTCATAAGACCTGAATGCCAAACTACAGAGCCACCTCCCTATTTGAATGATCAATTCAATGAGGTAGGCAGGCTATTACTAGACATGATAGCCTATGTGTTGGGGTACCAAAACAGTGAGCATGTGGATAGAGCCATGCTAGTGTTGCTGTCTGTTTACAGCCCATACCAACCCCCTGCCCAAAAGTATAACTTTGCTAAGTTCATAGCTAATAAGATTCATGATCAGTTGACCAAAGTGGACAGACAGGGGGTCTTCAGATACTCAGCTTACATCTACCATCTGTTTATGTATTATCATTCTGAAGCCTTCCCATGCTACATCAGAAGGCTGGACCATACAGGGGAAAGAAGATCTGTTATCTTCTGGACCTTAGTCTATCACAAAGTCACAAATTCACCCTACACCTACTGTGAATTTGTTGACCAGTTTGTCTACCCAATCTCCTGCATGTTGATGAAGTCACCTCCTCCCAGGATATCCAGTGAGATAAAGAAAGCTCTGCAGCTTTCCAAGAATAACAAAATAGGTGACTAGTACTTATATGAACACCATACAGTATTCAGGGTCTATGGATGTGAGCTCTGTCCGTACAGGCTTCCCAAATACGTACCAATGAGGTTGTTTGCTTTGGAGTATTACAGGCAACTGATTCAGTCAGACCTTACCCACTTCCATAGCTCCAAGAAAAAGGCCCACCTTAACTTTAAAAATGAAATGGGCCCTTTCATCATGAATAAGAAGGAAGGATGGGAAGCTGTAGACTTGATCCTTAAGGAAAATTACAAGCTGTCCTATAGCTTTCGATGGGTCCCTTATGACCCTCAAGGATTCATCTCTGCTAGAAGAAATAAGTATAGGCTCCTAGCTATTAAGCATTGCCAATACCCTCATATAGAAAAATATGCCAACTTACAAGAATGGCAGCCGGACACTCTACTTGAGGGCCTAACTGAGGAAGAAAGAATGCTTAAAAATGTCAAAGAGCTTGAAAAGACAATTGACCTAGATTATGTGCAGCAGGTACCCTTCAGATTGCCTTACTCAGTGGGACAAGGGACCTCAGTTACAAGGACTGCACCACAGGCACCTACTACAACAACAGCAGCAATGGACAAAGGCAAAGGCATAATAGGTGCAGAGGATGAGCCAGGAAAGGGACAGACTGAGCAACAGTCAGAACAGCAAACAAAGCAACAGAAAGAGAAGGAAACAGGGTAGGAGACAGAGCAGAAAACAGAGCAGAAAATGGGCCAACAACAAGAACAAGCTGTTAAGCCACAGAATGGGCTGCCAGAAACTCCTACAACACAAACACCACCACCTCAAACTCAGCAGTTAACTGTCCCAGTTCTGCAGACCCCAGCACATGAAGAAAGGGGAGTAAAAAGACTAAGAGAAGAGTCCACTCCTCTCAGTGGATCCTCCGACCAGCCAGAAGCCAAAAGGCAAAGGGCAGACTCCCCAGAGGTGGAAGACATTACTGAAGATGTCTTGAAAATTTCAACAAAGGACAAGGAGAGCAGCCAACACACAGGAACAAGCTCCTTTCAGCAGGAGCAAACTTTACAGGTTAGCTTGGAGGTGGCCTCTCAATCACAACAGAGCAAGAAGCCAAAGAGCACCAAGGCTTCCTTTAAACAAATAAAGGCTCAAAATGAGCTATTGAGGGCTGAGGTGTATAAACAGTTTATAGATGCTACACCAGCCATGCAGGAGAGACTGATGTCTGTTTATGACATCCAAGAGGAGAAAATAATATTCAGTCATTTTAAGCCCAAGGGGCCGCAGCCTAAGACAGCTGCAGACTTCATAAAGACAAGGGGGGAGTCCGTAGCTAGAGATATACATCCCCATGGACCAAATTGAACTCTACAAGCAGGCTGGAGAGATGGTGTCTATTGCCACCCTAGTAGAAAAGGCCACATTGGCCCATTGAGCTAAAAATCTTTGAAAAACACTAATACTCAGCTTAGACATTTGAGAGATGTCCTCAAAGCCAAGGACAATAGAATAAAATCTCTTGAAGATATCATTGTTGATTTAGGGCATGATCCTAATGATCCGACAGGCGTTAAGGCCCTCATAAAGAAGAAAGATGATGACCTCAATGCATTGAAGAAGAGATTGAAGCTACCCCCCACTGAACACCCTCAAACAGCTGAGCTTCAAAAGCAAAAACAGGTAGAGGACCAGCTAGACCTCTTACTACAGCAAGATCAGAAGATCCGAGAATTGGAGAAAGAATTGGAAGGAGCAATACAAGACAAATAGGGAGAATCCACTTCCCAAGCTCCTCCAACTACTACCACAACAACAACAACATCAGGGGCAACAGTGGCCCCCACAACAGAAGCAGCAGGTACATCAGCAGCTCAACAGGACAATCCAAGTATAGAGGACCTAACCAAGGCTGTCAAGAAAATGGAGCTCCAGGTCGATGAAATAAAGAAAACCAAGGAGAAATTGGCAGAGCTGGAGTCAAAATATGACAAGTCCAAGATAATGGTGGCTGAGCAGGGCAGAGAAATAAAGGCCCTCAAGGACAAGATTAAAAGCTCAGAAAAAGAAATTGAAATCTAGGAAACAGCCATGACCGAAATAAAAAGGATCTTATGGGCAAATAAGCAATCCATCACACAACAATGGAAATCAATAAAGACAATACATTCAGCAGATGAATTGCTAGGCCAAGCCACACATAGAGATCAATAAGGCTAAAAGCAGTACTGGGAACAGGCCAGAACCAAGCCAATAGATTGGTAACTTCCTGAACAGGCATGAGCAGGAGGAACTGGGCCATGGTATTCCCAACAGAACAGAAGCTGTATCTCCTTGCCTAGGAAAGTGCTAACTTCTCAGAAGTTATGTCAGGCGGTGGAGAGAGTCTTATGATGATGACAGCAGAGTGGAGGAATTTTAAGGTCTCAGATGGCAACTGCAAGCAAAAGGCCTGCCCAGCCTCTTAACTAGTGCAGGAAAGTTGGTCTCCCAGGAGCAGTTTGCCAACAGAATGGTAAAAACATTACTTGAGAATCATAATTACTGCATCTGCAGTAATTGAAAAACAGGCCGCCCTCAGGACAAGTTTATATGATTAAGTTGGGAGCTTATTCTTTATTGAAAATGAAGTGACCACCTTTTGAGACTCCTCCTAATTTCTCAAATATACAGAGGCTGATGAGACCTTAATAAAGATTAGGAGGCATCAGATGCCTAAGGAAGACTGGTGGCAATCAATGCTCCGAATTCTGCCACGGTAGCTCCAGCTGTCCACTCACTGCCAGCTCCAGGTCAAACAGAGGACAAACAACAGGATAAAGTAAGTATTAAGAGCATCTAAGTGCTGACTCAGCATGCAACTACGACGGCTAGCCACAAGATAAAGAAATGCGCAAATCTTGGCAGTGTACCTTTAGCCAACTCCAAAAGCCACCAAGTCAACAGTCTCTGACTATTTTCTGACAGCTAAGGGACTAAAAGTAATCACAGCATTCACTCTCTCAGCGGCTACACTCCAACAGTTGGTTGAACATTTATGGAGCATTTATTTTCTATTCAGATATTTTCTTATGTAAAATTTGTATATATACTCCCCTTAGTAACGAATAAGGGGTTGGAAGATTTCTACTCTGATGCATGTATATTCAGTACTTTCAGAAAGATTAATAGAAAGAGCAAATTCAGCTCAGTGATTTCCTGGAACTCTGGTGTCTTGTTGATGATCTTAGTGGTGTTGCAGAATCCCTGTGTTGCCTGGTGGAATGATATGTTTCTTTAAACCTTATTCTGTTTCTCTATGTTATTACATTTTCATGTTCCTTTCATATCTGGCAATAAAGAAAAAGAATAGTTCAGGATATGTGTTTTAGCACCCTGTGCTCAATCTTATATTGCTGTAAATGTTTTCTTCAGGATTAAAATAAACATGAATTCTTAAATGCTCATGTTATATTTAGTTCTATGTTGTGAATGTTATCTAGAAATTCTTAAATGCTTCCAGGTAATGTTATCCAAGTAAAAATTAGCTTTCTTTCACCTCAGTTTACAGAAAGATTCTTAATTGCCTTTCTTATACTAAACATATCGTACCCAACCTCAATATCAAATCATTATTCCTCAGACAATTATCTTGCTCTGCAGTCTTTATTTACAAGCATCAACACAACACACCAAAACAAAGGACCACTGACTCCATTGCCCAATGATAAGCAAGATTCTGGTAAGATCATACACGTTTTTCTGAGTAAACCTTTCCAACCAAAATTTAAGCTTCGCATCTAGCCTAAAATACCATCAGAACAGAGACAAATCTTAAAGAGAGAGCCCTCTCTGATTACAGTTTGGCTAGAAGCTGTAATCCAAAGACTGGTTAGTGGTTACCCCGTCCGTATTCCCTTAGAGTCAAAGGGAACAACCTGGGTGTTAACAGGTTCAAGTCTTTCCTTTTGTTGAGTTACTTTTTCAGAAAACACATGTAACTTATTTTTTAAGGTTACTTTATGTAAAATTGTTCTCACCCATTATAAAAGGTGAGTCACTTATAATTCTAAAGTCTTTTTATCTTTTATTTAAGTTACAATTTAGTGGGTAGCTCACAAATTACCATTGTAAAAGTGAATTTCACTTATTTATAAAAGTGGGTCACATAATTTTTTTTTAAAGTGAGCTAAATAGATTAAGTTTGGAAAGAGGGTTTTTTTTTTTAAATATAACACTATCATTCATTTTCTCACATTCACATACTTCGTCGGCATCTTCAACAACTTTTCTTCAAAAAGCCATAACTTCTTTCTCCAGAAGCCGTTTTTTTTTAATTGGCCTAATTTTTTGAGATATTTCCATTGGAATACATAGTTTCAGCATCTACAGCCTCAGTTTTTGTTAAAATGGAAAGTCCATGCCAAGTTATTATTGACAGCACCAACTACTTCCAATGGTTTTTCTACATTATGGATTTACTTAGAAGTAAAGGTCTTTATAGAATAGCTCTAGGACAAGAATCTAAACCTATAGATGAAGATAAGGCAGCCAAATGGGAAAATAGGTAAGATCAAGTACGTGGGTTGATAGGGATGTCTATTTCTCCAGACCTTAGATTCCATATCGCATAACTTGATACCCCTGATGAAGCAATGAAACAACTCAATAAAGTTTTTGGAATTAAAAATGAAATTAGAGCTCATCAACTCAAAAATGAGTTGCTTATGTTCGACCCCAATAATTTTTCTTCAATTGAAGATTTTTTGTCCAAGTTCAAGACCATTAGACTTCTCTTGGAAGGTGTTAAGGTTAAGAAAGAAGATGGTAGCCTTATCTATTCCATTCTTACTAAGTTAGGATCAGCCTACTCTGTGTTTGTTTCCACCTTCCATTCTACTAGAGAAGCCATTATTTCTCAACGACAAGCCTACAAGTCCCCCTATTTTGATGCCTTTTGTGATTCTTTAATAACAGAACAAGAAAAACTCTTACATCTTGGTCTTATTAATCTTGGAAACTCTTCTAAGAAATCCTTAGCCACTATAGGAATTTTGAATAATATAACACTTATTCATAGAGATTATCCTGATTATACACTATTTGCAGAATGCATGCATAATACATAACCTCCTCTATGTTGATCATCAATTTGCAGAATTAAAACATCAATAACATGCGCACATTGAAACATCAATTGCACATATCAACACAGTATATCACGGGGAAAGCATACAGCTGAAAACCCCCAACTATCTGTATATTATATTGATTGAGAACATGTAACAATACATAGTACAATACTCCTCGCAAGTACTCAGTACTATCTCCACCTATTACACACAAACTAGATCAAATCTGAATCAATCACAGGTTCAAATCTCCTCCACTGCTTGCCTGCCTCCACTGTGCAATCCTGCATGAGAATAGATGATAATGTTTGATCCAAACTCATATTTCCCTTGTGTTGCACTACCCAATCCTCATTGGCAATCTCAATTCACTGATTGTGCAAATCTCATGCACAACTATAGTCACAACTGACAATTGTCTTGCCCTTTCACTCACCTCTAACACTTGTCTCCACTGAACTGTCCATGCACTGAGTTAACTGATGTATTCTTTAGTTGATTAATGAGTTAATAATTAGTGAATTAATTAATAATTAATTCACACCACTCATCACTATTGTATTTGTTAGTTACACTAAATACAACTAGCTCAACTAAGTCAAACTGAACACAACTCCATCAACTCCTCATTCAACTCCACCAAACTCAATCACTTGAGTTCTAACTGAAGTCCTTCATGCAATAGCTCAACTAACCCATATGAAAAGTGTATTTCCTTCTGGTAGTTGCATGTGCCACATCCGTAGCTCAAACTGAAGTGCTACAAGAGGATAAGATAATGTTTATAGTCCAAATATTATTAAGAGCTAATAATATTTCACTGTTCTATATTTAGACTGGCATTCTAAAAATAGACTCCGCCCATATGTCTAAAAATAGAGGTCGATCTATTTTTACCAACATGACCAATCATCCATAAATAGCATCCTGCAACTCATAGACCATGATCCATATGTCTAAAAATAGACTTTGCGCCAAAATAGCCTGCGGGCCCACTTAGTGAAGGCGACTTCTTTTCACTAAGCTCCATCATCTTGTTGCATTTTCAACACATAGAGGCCTCTACTTCAGGTAGTAAGGAGCAGCAAGAGCTGAGAATGGATCTTTATATGCTTACTACCTTTTTAGAGACATGCATGAAGCTTTTATGTGACAATAAGGCAGTTGAAGGACTACAAGAGCTGATCACTAGATGCGTAGGGTCAGGGGAACCGCGTATAGTCTAGAAGCTGGGGAAGCATGCCTTGTACACCGGGAGGGAAATGTGATTGATGATGCAAATTGGTGAATATGAGATGGATCAGGTCATCCTAGACCTAGGATCGGATGTGAATGTGTTACCAAAGCAAACATGGGAACGCATGGGTAGGCCTGCATTACAGTGGTCTCCCATTCAATTACAGAAGGCGAACCAACAAAATATTGTGCCCATGGGAAGATTGCAAGGGGTAATAATGGATATCAAAGGTGTGAGCACGCAAATTGACTTTGAGGTAATAGAGATTATGGATGACAGTAACCCTTACCCTGCATTGTTAGGGATCGACTGGGCCATGGATATTAATGGAGTCATCAATCTGAAAAAGAGGAAAATTATTTTCGAGAAAAGGTTCCTACATGTAGTAGTTCCGCTCGATCTAGATGAAGGGGCGCACTACACTGAACCTGTGCGTGAGGATGAAAATGACAATGAACTGGATTGCATTTACCAGATAACGACGTAAGACCAAGATCGGTGGAACCCGACTGAAGATGGAAGAATCTCATGGGAGTGTGACAGTTCATGTACTTCAGATTTGGACGTAGAAATAGAATGCTAGAAGAACCAGTTGCATGAAGTAACAATGCTAAATTATAACATGATGGTTATATCATTGCAGTGCATGAGGTTCGAAGCAAGGGAAATGCCAACATATAATGGGGAGACAGGCGAAAAATTTGAAAGGTCAGTACCAAAACAGTAGTGGTATAGTGCGGTGGAATGGGCATTGAGCACGGCACCCACACAATGGTGGCAGACACATCAGAAAAATATTGAGAACTTGCATGAATACAGAAGATGGATACACTTACAATTTGGAAGTCCCCAGTGTCGAAAGAAAGTTGGGTAGCTAGGGCAAAGTAGTTTGCGCACACACCTGTGTCGATGGGTACAGATGAGTGTTGGGCAAGCACATCACAGGTAAGGATCAAAGATCAGAACCTGATGTAGTAGTAGGAAAAGTGATGCACACCACAAATATCCCGTGATGAATCATTCACAAAGCTACGTGGGATAATGAATAAAGTTTACTAGGCGAGATGAATGGATTGGGACCTACGCGTACCAGTAGTTCTATGGGCCCATAGGATCATAAGCAAAAACCAAAGTGAAATAGTATCAAGAAGAAAGGAAACCAAAAAGATAGAGAAGAGTCCCCAGACCACTGTAGGGACAAGACGTGAGGACTGGGGTAAAGGAATTAGGCAGTTGAAAGAAGACCTTCAGAGAAGGAGCATGAGACTTCTTGAACTCGATGACGAGTGGGCACAGCTAAGGAAGAAAAATGTGACACTGGATGAAGAAATTAGTGAACTGAAAACCAAAGTCACACAAGCGGGCTGCAAGAAACTAAGCATGCTGGGATCAAGGCTAGCCAGCCCTCTCACTACATTAGAAAGAGTTGCGATGCTGCTATCATGGCTGCAACCACACCTTACTACACAAGGGAGTGTACCACGCAAAGAGGAATGTGACACACTACCAGATGTGGGGGTATTTGAAGGGTGCCCATAGCCTAGGCTACCAGGGAAATTGAAGCCTTATACCAGGAGTGTGACCACCTGACCATTTGCAGGAAGCACAGTCTCAGCGCTCCAAGTAGTTGAAAGGTGTGGGACTCTAAACAAGTCTGCAGAAGAGCTTAGCAGAAAAAAAGTTTCGCACGGGGCCCATCTGTCATAGGAATCATGGTCGTGCATAAGGAGTTTCACTATTGTGTGGCTAGGGTGGGAGGTGACCATTGATGTCACTATTCATGACAAGAGGTCTAATTTAAGGTAGAAAGGAGTGAGCGGTGGGCCATTAAGACAGGAGTTAAGAGCTAGATTCAGGATGATCTGTTGCCAAAAAGGTATTGCTGACTCAGATATGGAGGGAATGGCCAAGTCTAAATTCAAAAGTTACCATAAAGGTCCATGGGGTAGCTATGGAGCAACACTTGGTTGTTTGATATTTGAGCCAATAAAGAGCAGTGAGCACCAAACTACGCCGAATGACACAATGTCAAGAACGAGAGTGCGATTTACGAAAGTTACCCTAGAACCCCGGGTGACCCAAGAGGAGCCTGGAGAGGCAGCAGGTGCACCAGTGGTACCGAAGTCCCCATGCATGCAGCAACCAAAAAAAAACAAACAGCTAATGGGACCAGTTTAGGTATCGCCACA
This sequence comes from Pinus taeda, assembly GCA_000404065.3. Taxonomy (NCBI): domain Eukaryota; kingdom Viridiplantae; phylum Streptophyta; class Pinopsida; order Pinales; family Pinaceae; genus Pinus; species Pinus taeda. The sequence goes on from APFE030579155.1 coordinate 9,297, forward strand.
GAACCCAAGAGTTAGTAAATTGTCAATGCCAGAGAAGGGCAAAGTTGTCACTGCTAAACCAGAGGAGGAGGAGGAATATTTAAAAACCCTGATAGCCCAAATTGAGGCACAAGATGACGAGGTGGAGAATGTCTCCCAAGCACCTTCAACAATAGAGTTACCCCCTTACAGTCCCCCGTGGAAAGGGATAGCCAAGATACTGAAGGACCTGGTGGCCATGGAGAGCGTGCTCCAGACCCCACTTCTTCGGGATGAGATAAGATTTGATGGACCGTCATTGGGATGGGTATCGAATATAAAATTTGAAGACTAGGACCTCGTAGATAGTAAAAAGTTCCCACAGTTTTCCATGGAAAAATTACTACAACAGAAATGGTTGCGCAGTGTGGAGATGGTTGGGTTACTCCATCTGCGGTGGATACCCCATTACCACCATGCGCCCATCACAATTTTTGTCATCCGGCAGCCACTGTGTCTAGTACATGATGGGTATCTTTGGATGGAGGAGCTCATTCCTATCATAGCTAACTTAATTCACCAAATATCATTATTTCCTATTAAAGGAAGCAATCTCGCTGACATCGCAGGAAAGAGCAGCGACTTGGGCCTCGCAAAAGCTATGAAGACCAAATATAAGCTAGAGAAGAGGAAGCGAGGGTATGTAATAGCAAGCATCAAGGATTGAGGGGTGCGCGATGCCACCCAGTTGCTAGCCGGCAAGCTCATGAGGAAATGTCACGCAGATGAAGTGCCAACATTTGTAATTGTGTTGTCGAAGCAGTGTGCAGAAGGGGTGCGATTTAACTGGGCACAATTTCTTTGCGAGGATTTTTTGACGAATTGTAGGGAAGCCCAGGACCAGGGTAAGACCTTCCACTACACGTAGTTTCTGTTATCCCTTCTACTAGTTGCCGAGGAGTTGCCAGCGGCTAGCCAGTTTCCCACCATTAAAGGGAACCTTCCCGAGGCCGTGAGGTACACCTTGCTCTGGGCAACGAAAAACACGATAAGGATTCGGGAGATAAAAAATTTTTGGGTATTCATAGAGGTGAGCTTATGGACATGGCTCAACTATAGGTCATGCTTGTCCCTGACAGAATATAACAATTTACAAAGTGCAACAGAATTCAAGGAAGATATGCATAACTTGTATATCCGGGCATGCAAGGATCCAACCCGAGAATGGGTAAAACTATCGTTCATTGCCACAAATGATGCGACCTTCAAAGTAATGGCATCATGGTCTCCAAGTGGTGCGCCCCCGATTTGGTGGAGCTGGAAAAGATCACAGCACAGCAGAAGAAGAGGGATACCAAGCTGTGCGTTGCGAAGCTAGCAAAGAGAAAGCGTCAAGAATAGGACGCGACAACGCAGTGAAAGGTGGCTGAGGTGGTAGTAATAGAGCAGATGGTACAAACCACCACTACGACGAATAAGGAAACTGAGGAAGGTCAAGAAATGTCCACAGAGCAGGACATACAAGGGGTGGAGGAGATACAGGAATGCATGGACCATACAATAAAATTGACCCAACTCAAGAGGCCGCGCGTCTCAGAGCAGCCACCCTCGTGTAATAAAAAAAATACAATGAAACCGGGGAAGGAAACCTTATTGACAGTAGTGAACCAGCTCACGAGGTCACTAAGGATGCTTTGGAAGAATTGATGATGGAGTAGACAACTGTGTTGGGGGCGCTCATAGCACAATTGCAGGCATTACAGGTGCGACCCCAAGAGTGATGACACCACACCTTGCGGAAGGCATAGCCAAAGCTGAGAAGATGGTGCATGAATGAAAATCAAACACTTTCATGTTACCAAAAGGTACCGTGTTAGCAGAAGCTGAAGGGTTCATGAGGGGCTGGGGATTGAATTTGGCTGCCCTTCTCAGAGCAACCCTATACTAGCTGCAGGATGGCGTAACTACAGAGCTTCAGGAAACCACATAGACGATTGTCCCTACCCAGCAACTGGCCAAGATGAGGGAGGCCTATGCTTTGAAAGAACAAGTGGACACTACAAGCTAGAAAGAAGCAGGGCTTAAAGCACGTGTCCAGCCTTGGCTCGAAGAAGCGTTCACGGTCACTGCCATGATCGAGGAATGTGTGGTAGACATCCATGAAGTGCAGAGATTGTTGGATGACCTGTGTAGAAAGATCATCACACCGACCAAGTGACTCAGGACAAGTCACGATGTTTGTGTCAGGGGCCTATTAGGCAGTGGATCCCCCACGTAACGATTTTGGGGCTAACACCCCCAATTTTGGGTATTGGTATTATAAAGGCTTCGCGAAGTGCGTGGAACGGAAGTTGTAATGCGTCAAGTTAAAGGGTAGTGCGCTCTAAAATAATGTAATCTAATATAGAATGTGTCAGCCTACCCATGGTCCATGGGCCATATGAATGTATAAATAGAGTGAGGCTCTAGGTGTAGAAGGTAGTTTTTGGGTATCTTTTGTTCGGATCTAAAGTGTATGGGTTTCTAAAGTGATAATCGCTCTGAGTCTGTAAACAGGTGTCGTGGGTCGTAGTAGTAGGAGAGGCTCTGCAACTATCTATGCAGAGGCTTGGTAGAGTCCACAGCTGTGTGCGTGGACCCCTACAACTGTGTGCGTAGGGTAGGAAGTGGATTGTATTTGGAAATGGCATTAATAGAAAATAATATGGTTTTGGAATATTGTGTATCTGTTTCTATATCCCAATTTAGGCATCTTTTTATGGTTTATGATTGCACACGTATGTTTATGTTAAATGGTAACTAAAAGTATTGGGCCTACTTAAATTAAGTCAAGATCTATAATAATACTAAACACCGAAAGGGTAAAGAACATTCGCACTCGTCATCATAGACATGCAAAGGTAGTTGCACTTAATAGATAGTTGCGTAGAAGTAGCATAATCCATAGGATTGGTTCACTATCTTTCCAAACCTCATCAAGACATCCCTAGGGTGCGGAAACCTAGTTCCAGCACCCTCCCATACTACCTCAGGTGAGACCTTAGTGCGCGCTTTGCGGATTATTGTCAAAAGGACTGGTAGTTTCGGGTTTTGTTTGGCTAAAACATTTCTGAACCTGGGTCAAGCCCCAAAAAGCTAACAAGTTTTTAGGGAAGGAATCTAACACTCAATAGGTAAAACTGTTTCTAGGCCATAAGCTAGTTGGAATGGTGTAAAGCCTATAGTTGTTTTGACTAAGGTTCGATATGCACACAATGCAGGATATAACATTTGGTGCCAGTGGGTTTTCTTATTCCCTACTAACCTATGGATCATGGTCTTTAAGATTCCATTAACATCTTCTACTTAGCCATTAGCTTGGGGGTAGTAGGAGGAAAATTGGTCCTGGTGAAAACCGAGCAATGATGTTAAGTCATACATCATGTGATTTTGAAAATGAGACCCATGGTCTGTAAAGATCATGTGGGGCACACTGAAATGATAGATAACCTGATTAAACAGGAATAGTGCCATGGTTTCTCCATCAGCCCAGAAGGTGGGAAGGGCTTCGGCCCATTTTGTGAAATAGTCCACATCCACAATAATGTAGTTGTGTCCAGCAAAGGAAGTAGGGTTGCATACATCGAAGTCGATACCCCATTTGGAAAAAGGGACAATGGATATAACTAGGTGCTGTGGGGATGGGGGAGCGTGCATTTTGTTTGTAAACACTTGACAAGTGTGGCACTACTAGATTGCCTTGATACAAACTTTGAACAAGGTTGGCCAGTAGTAGCCTGTGTGTAAAATTTTCTAGGTAGTAGACTTCTCAGAAAGATGACCGCCACATGCCCCAGCATAGCATTCATTTAAAATGTGTTTGGCCTCTTCATGAGTGAGGCAACTTCGAAGAACTATACCAATGTCATGATAATATAAAGTATCGTTCAACACTAAATAATGTCGAGCTTGGTGGTAGATGCGATGATGGTAGCCTGACGATAGTTTAGGGTGGAAACGTTGCGCTTGGAGGTAGACAAGAATGTCACCATACCAAGGGTCAGTAGAGTAGATCAGATAGACAGATTCATCCAATAGAGGATCGTCAGCTATCTCTTTTAGATCAATAATAGGAAGATCCAACAAAAGTTCGGCGAAGACTAAGGATTTTTTTTCCTTGCAAGTGGCGAAAAGAAAATCAAATTGTTGGATGATAACTATCCATTTGGAATATTTTACACTAGTGACTTGATGAGACAAAATGTTTCTCATAGGATTCTCCAAAGTGATGACGGTACTCTATCATAGCAATATGTAATGTCAGAATCGATTGATAACAAAGACAACTACCAAGGACAACTTTTCCACATGTGAATATTTGAGTTCGGGCCTAGCTAGACCTTTTGACAAACAATGGATCACAAGCTCACTCAGATCATCGTGATTTTGGACCAACAACATTCCAAGAGAGGATGACAAGGCTGCCAGATAGAGGAAAAATTTACGGCCATAGTTAGGAGCACTAAGCAATGGGGCTGATATAAGTGCCTTTTTCAAGGCGTCAAATGATCGTTCGGCTTGATCATCCCACAAGTATGGTACTCCCTTCTTTAGTAGGCACATAAATCCTTTCATCAACTTGGCATAATTTACGATGAACCATCATAAGAAGTTTTCTTTCCCCTGCAAACATTGAAGCTTCAAAATGGATCGTGGTTCAAGAAATTGATTAATTACCTTTACCTTATTGAGATCAACCCTAGTCCAATGTTTTGAGACAATGAAACCAAGTAGGCATCCAAACTCGACAAAGAAAATGCATTTGTGTAGATTCAGACGTATGTTATAGAACTTGCACCTAAGAAAGACTGCTCGTAAATGAACTAGGTGTTGAGTTTGCTTCTTGGAATGGGCTCGAAGGTCGTCCAAGTAAGCTTGAATAATATGTCTGATATTGTGGAATGTGTACTCCATGGCCCGTTGAAATGTTTCTCTATAATTCTTCAACTCGAATGGGAGTTTTCGATATGCAAATATTCTCGAAGGGAAAATGAAGGCGGTTATGTGATGGTCTGTCAGTTTTATGGGAATCTAGTTATAACCTGCGAAACCATCCATAAATGAGAAGCATTCGCAACCAGCATAGTCATCGATAATTTGGTTGATGAACAGTGTCTGATAATTATCTTTTGGACATGTAGTGTTCAAGTCCCGGTAGTCGACGCAAACGTGGATGGTGCCCTGTTTCTTATCTACAGGAACCATATTGGAAACACATTATGTTAAGGGAATGTGGTAGACGAAACCAGCACGTAACAATGTTTCCACCTCAGTCTTGATGGTTGTAGTTTTGCGGGGGTGGACTAGTTGAAGCCTTTGGCAGACAGGCTTGGCATTGTCATACAACTTGATCTCATCCTCAACCATACATGGATCTATTATGGACTTTTCCTTGTAAGACCAAGCAAATACATCATGGAATTCCTTAAAAAGGCAAGTGAAGATTACAATTTCCTTAGGAGTGCAAATTGCTCCAATCTAGATGTTTTCAACAATGCCTATCTTGACTGAAATATCAATGAGCAATTTATTTGAAGGATTTCCCATGTTCTCTTCCGAGTCCACAGTTTGGATAGTCGTATAAGGTGAGGGAGCAATTTCAGGTGTGTCAAAAGACAATATTTGAATGGGCATTGTGTCCAAATCAAATATTGAAACACGATGGTGAGAATCCTCCCAAGGTTCTTCTTCTAAACACATGATCTCTTGAATAGCTTCTTCTAAAGGTAGGACTTGATTAAGGAGATTGTTAGAAGGAGAATTTATGGGAGAGGAGGCGGTACCATTGGTCATGAACAAAGTGACCAGAGATTCAGATGCAAATTGAATGGCTTGGTAGGCCAATTCAGCTGGTGATAGCAACATTTGTTCTCCGTAAGAGTCAATGTCTGAAGGGGCCAGGAGGATCCAAGGATCGGTCAGTTCATGAGGAATATATGAGACCATAGACACTGTTTGTGGAATAGCAAGTGGTGGGATAGAAAACAACCCATCAAGGAAGATCCCTTCAGTAGACCGGTATCAATACTGATGTAAGAGTCAAGAATGCCACCCACTAAGGGTACATATCCGCTAGGTAACAGGAAGTAATCTGGGGTGCAAAAGGATAGTTGGTTCACTGTGACTATCATTCCATCCAATGGAAATAGGATTATATGAAAGACAGTAGACACAATGGCAGTCATGGAATAAATCTAATTGCGACCCAAAAATAGATTTTAGTCGAGTTTTCAACCCATGACTTCGATATCCACCATTACCGTTTTCCCATTCAAAGTGATGGGGTAGCTAGCAAGGTAACCTTTTGGGATGAAAGTGTGGTTGTCGAAATATTTAAGGGAATTCGATGGCAGTGGGAGGGTTGGAGAACCAAATTGAGCTAACATGAAGTTGACATGATGCAAGTTGAAGAACCTTCGTCAATGACAGTTCTATGTACCCCTCGCCCCTTCAAAACTATTTGCACCTGAAATGCAAGCTAGAGTGAAAAGGGAGGTTTACATTTTTCCATGTTGAAAATTGCAAGCATGCAGTCCTGAGGGTCAACCCCATCAATTTCTGAAAGCAGAGATTTCCTTTTTGCTTGACAAGTTTGCAATATTTTGATCACTAACATGGTTGATGGTGCTTGCGCTAATCTTCTACAATATTGTAGTTTTGGGAAACACATGTAGATGTATTATGTGTTGTGTGATGAAGTGCCCCTTTTGGGGGGTGAATCACAAGATGAACAACTGGACTTTCGATATGGAGATCGTTAGGTGGCAGTGGGTTTTGACTCGAGGAGTGTTCCTCAACATTAGCAATTGGAGCTCCATAAGTTTTGGCTCTGGTTTGAAGATCGACTGTTTCAAAGGTGTAAATAGTAGATGGTCCTTCACCAGCTAAAGGATGATACGAACCATCATTGCCCCCTTGTGGGGGTTGATGTTGGTTTGCGATAAGATGTTGCTACTGCTGAGAAGGGAAACAATTGTTTAGGACCATAGGGGTTCGTCCAATGTCCTTTTGAGCAAGGGAATCTATTCATTCATGGAGACATAGCCAACAATGTGTCATATGGTCTTACGCACAGATTTTGCAAGGGAACTTGACAACTTTGTCCTTTCCATTGTCAGAAGGCACAACAACTCTATGCTTTGGGTTGAACTGCTTAGTTGACTACTCTTCAAAAGGAGCATATTCTTCTTGTTCTTCTTGTTCTTACCACTGGGTTTTTGCGTAGACTACACAGATTTTATCACGGTGGTAGGAAGAGCAATTGATCAGGTAGTGGGGTTAGTTGACAACTGGGCAATGTGACCACTAAGTTGTTTTAGAGAAGCTTCAGAGGTAGTGCTATATAATACCATCAGCATGCGCACCAAGTTACTGAGTAGTAGGAGCATTGGAGTTTCTAGGGGCATTGGGAATGATGTCGTATAAAGTGCCAGACTGCAAATATATCAAATCTAAGTGTTGGGCACGACGAATGAATTGGTCTTCCGTGACCACACTGCCTAAGGCGACATCTTTAGCGATTTGAGGGAGAAGAGATTTGCATAACCAATTCGCTATTAGATAGTCTGGGAAGGGGGTTTTGACTAGCCTCCTCCTATGTCTCCATTTATGGACATGATCAAAGATGTGGCTAGCAGTGTCCTGATGTAAAGAAGTAAGGAGTTTCGTCCTAGTTTCATAGCGGATGGGTAGCTGAAAGTGCTTTAAAATTTCCATCGCTAAAGTGCCAAAGGTATTGACTGATGCACATGGTAACTCAATGTACCACTTGGCTAAATTTCCAGTAAGGGTGTGGGAAAAGAGCCAAAGTTGGATACAATCATCCACCATGGAGTTAGAAATGTACCATGTATGATAGGTGGTGATGTGCATACCCGGATCCTCCCCTTATTTCCCTTCGAACTTTAGGATGTATGTGGGAATTTTGTGTGGGATTGGAGGCCAAAGTAAGTTGTGATAGATGGGGTCATTGGTGAGTTTATACAAGTCGGGGATGTAAAGGGTTGCCAAGAAAGGCAAGGTGTTTTATGCCCCCGAATTGGACCAAGGCGATGACAAATGACTTGAGGATCCTTGTAGTCTTCCCATCGTGTTGTTCCCAATATTATGCACAAGATGCATGGAATAATAATTTCCTTGGGGTACACTCGTATATTGTGGTTTTCCATAGGGATTGTTAGGCTAGGGGATATAAGTGCGCCCAGGATAAGGAGTGCCCCCTGACTCATTTGAGGTTGAGAATGGGGTGTCCAGACAGATTAAGGGAGACCTTGTTGAGGGATCCCACTAGCCACATAATTAGCCGTATGCCCTTGACTGACATAAGGAGGGTTCGTGTCAATCATTGAATATCCATTTTGTCCTATAAGAGGAGGGGGAACTGTAATGTTCCCGATCTGTATGTGCATATTGGGAATAGTTCCCCCAGTAATCTGAACCTGGGGATTGGAACTAAACAATGGATTCCAACCAAAAGGGTTGTTTAAGGGACCCATTCTAATTGTGCTATATGGAGCGCTATAAGGAGATCTATATGTAGCACTTGTCAAAGGTCTAAGAGCTGACAAAAAAGGGACAGAAACTAGGACGTATTGGATTCCATTCGCATTGGGTGTCACTATAGGGTTTGAACCTAGGATAGTTAGGATAGTAGGGTTTGTCATCAAAGGTGTAGTTATGACTATTGACTGGGGAAGCAGAGGTCAACCAAAAGTGTCCACAAAAGCCCAAGACCCGTTAGTCGTCAATGGGATGGTAGGTATAGGTTCAGCAGAAGACACAGAAGGTACAAGTGCAACTGGAATCAAGAGTAGTCCCAACGGATTCGTGATCAGAGGATTATATGGAGGAATTAATCCTTCAGTGAAGAAATATTCAGGTAAACTTGAGTCATGGGATGTCCAGACTAATTCATTGTGAGATCTTGGAGACTGATTACCCGAAGATGGGTAATTCGGTTCACTAGGGCTCGGTGGATCCTCCAAAGTGAGTGGGGGGAGACCTAATAGCCATCTAGACTGACAATGAGGGTCGGATGTAGCCACAGTGACCGATAAATTTTATCAATAGATTTTAGAGTGAATTTTATTAAAGTCTCGGTGATAACAAACTGGCACCTAAAAAATAAAAAACATTGTAAAGAAATCAATCTACAAGCAGAGGGTATGAACCTATCTGATAACCACCATTTGCCAGAGATGAAACCCAGTAACACAATGGATAAAAGAAAGGGTTGGCTGAATGTACAATTATGATTACTCTTGAGCTTCACCCAAACCTCAGATTAAGGGGACAAGTACTCTCATGAAGACAAGAACCCTACCAAAAACTGAAGACAGAGTAGTTTTGTCTATGTTAGGCACTAGGGCAGCCTGCCCCAGTCACCTTGTGTTCGTCCCTAAAAATTATGGTCATTATGGTTACCTCAAATCACAGACACTACTGGGGGGGACATAGTGTAGATAGTACATTGTATGGGCAGGATACTTGAGTCCCGAACTTAGCTCCGATATCCCCGAAGGGATCCCCGATACATAGAATACCCAAAGGATATGAAAGCAAATGCAAACTAACTATGTTTACAGTCTTATGTTATCTCATAGTTAGCTCTGCTTTTACTGGAGTGGTCCTAGATTGTATGAGTGCATAAGGGTTTCCCTCATTAATGACACTAGTTTCGATGTATGATCTTGGGCAGTTAACTCACAACTACCTAACCCAAGATCCTATCCTAAACTAATATGTATTTACTCAAAAAAGAGTTGTTGCTTGATTTTATTATGTAAATTTTAAATGTACTTTGTTAAAGTATTCGGTGGGGGTGTTGACGTATGAAGTTATGTGGGACTCTGACTCAAATCATGCAAAAACAATGCTTTAAATTTCACTTTCTATGAATAAGTTTCTTCTACAAGTGAGGAGTCATTGATACGTCAATACATATGCCATGCATCCAGTTTAGTAAAACACAAGCACAACTGGTAGAACTACAATGCTCACTGAAAAAATTTGAAACCAAATAAATGCAAATCTAACCAACTAAGCAAAAAAGAGGAAAACAATTTCTATTTTCTTTTTTATGAAAAACTTTAAGCAATAGAGCTATTTTCCTAAAATAAAATAAAAATTCAGGAGACAAATATCAATCAAACATGCACAGTTGTAGATCCTCGATCATTCTAGAAGAAAATTTCCCAACCCATGAGGTCACATAACAATTTTTTTATTAAGAAATGGATTGTTAACACACTGTAACAAAGGGTACAGAGAGTTAGTGGCTTTACTAGTGCTCTATGTGCAAGCCCATTGTGCTTTATAAAGCACTTTTTACACTAGCAGGGTGTGTTAGTGAGGAATATGCTTGAAAAATAAGGTTGTGGGGATCAGATCTAAGGTTGAGCACTGAGAGAAGGGTATTGCATAGTCCTGAGTGGTGAGACAGGGGATCAAGAATAGGCTTGAAAAATAAGGTTGTGGGGATCAGATCTAAGGCTAAGCACTAAGATATGGGTGCTGCATAGTCTTGAGTGGTTAGAAAGGGTATCAAGAAGTATAGGAAAGCCTGGAAGAAAGAGAGATCTAAGAATTTTCTGGGAGAAAACCGGGAACTAAGTGCATTCCCCAGTGGAGTCACCAATTCTACTATAGGGATTAATGCACGATTGTTTAGTGATAGAGATACCCTCAAGGATCTTCCCGAGATCCTTGGCATATAGTCAGATTAGCTACAGCTGGCCTAGAGATACATGCACATATCCGTATTAGTGAAATGAGAATTGAAGTAGGAAGAAGGATTGTTACCTCAAGTCTTGGTGTGGTGTTGTTGGAGAGCACAAAGTAGTGGAGTGGAAGACCCCTCAGCTATCTCCAATATAAATACCTACACATAAACAAGATGAGGCATAGTATCACAACATTTAACTTCAACAATCAATACATTAATACATAGGGATATCTAACTACATACATCTAAGCCACTCCTAATCTTTAACATTGCATAAACATGTAAATAAATCATAATACCAATGCCATGGAGTGGACAACACAATTGCAGGTCTATATTAATTATAGAAAAGAGTGGGGAAACGGAATGGAAAGAGGGGGGGGTGGGGGGGGGTTGGGGGCGACTGAAGGGAGCTCTGGAACCGCGATCACGTGCAGGTCGCTAGGGTTTCGATGCCGGTCCGAAGGCCCGTTAGCTTATCAACGGGATTGGTTTCAAAAAAAGATAGGAATCGCGCAGGGAAGGGAAGGAATTGAGACGGAGCAAGGGAGGGGAGAGATCCCCTCCTTCAAAGCAACATTAACAGGGGAAAATAGGAAGGAAAAGCAGAGTGACGGAGTCCGAACCAATGAAGGAGAAACTTCAGAAGCTGGAGCACAAAGGAGATCAGGATTCCAAAGCAAATGCCTACCAAGGACAACGAGAAGACCCAGGTTTGTAATCCCACCTAATATACTAGAAAATTATAGAAGCCATATGAGAGATTATGCCTTGATCTGTAAGTTCATATGATATTGGCCAGCTGAGAAGGATCTTATGAGATGGATCCATCATAGGTGGAAACCAAAAGGACATGTGGAGGTCAAGTTGGGAGCAAAGGGGTTCTTCACTGTCATATTTTCCAATATAGAAGATAGGGGTCGAATCTTTGAGGAAGGACCTTATTTCATGAACAATGTTGGTCTGTTCATGAGAGAATGGGTAGATTGCTACAACCCAGATAAGGAAAGGATGTTAGCTGCCCCGATTTGGATAAGACTCTTTGGTCTACCATCAGAATTCTGGGAACCAGAGATCCTTAAAGGCATAGGAAATACAATAGGTTCCTTTGTTAAAGTGGCAGAAACAACAAAGAGGGGAAAATACAACACTTATGCTAGAATATGTGCTTACATGAACATCACAAAACCTCCCCCAGATACTATCGAACTGGAATATCATGATGAGCTATGGCATCAACCTATAGACTACGAACATATCCCATTTCGTTGCAGAAGATGCCATGAATATGGTCATATTTTTAGGGAATGCCCCATTACGCTAGTTGAAAAGGAGAGGGAAGCAGAAAAAAGTGGGAGCAACGCAACAAGGAAAATAGGGGAAGAAAAAGAGGACTTCAGAGAAGTTCAAAGAAGAAGAAGAAGAGGAAGTAAAAAGATGCCGATGGGTAAACAAAAAGAAACCCAGAAAAAATAAATCGCTAAATATGTTTAAAGTCCTACAGGAAGAAGGTTTGGAGACAGAGGTTAGCGAGGAAGAAGAAATAGAAGGAATGGAGGTAATAAATGAAAAAACAAACAAAGAAACAGATAACATGAATAATGAACAGGGGGTAGAAATCCCAAGTGAAATCCAAGGAGATCAAGGAGACATGGAAATAGACCCAAAGAAAACAAAAGGAGAAGAAGAAGAACAAGTAATGGCGAGACTTCTACAGGAATGGAAAAGGCTTGATGAAAGATTCATCCTAGAAGAGCAAAAACAGAGATACAAAGAAGCATTTCAAAGATATAAGGAAAAAAAGAGACTAACAGAGGAGAAGGAAAATCAACAACCGGAGAAACAGGAAACGCAAAGCATAGGAGCGGGCAGCATTGGCAAGGGAGGCAAAAAACGAGGGAGAAGAACAATGAGTGAAATGATACAAGAAGTGGGTGAGATTCTTGTTAACTCTGGAAGAGTGATTCCTCTCTCAGAGGTCTTCCAATCCCCCCCAAAATTGTTAAGATGATTATTACAAGCTGGAACATAAGAGGCCTCAACAGTAGAGGCAAACAAAGGTATTTGAATGAAAGATTGAAAAAAGAGAATCCCAGTATAATGATAGTACAAGAAACAAAAATAAGTACTGAGAAAATGAGAGAAATTCTGAATAGAAACAGGAGTAGCTATGAAATGATGGGAGAGGATGCGATCGGAAGCGCAAGAGGTTTGATAATTATCTGGAACCCAGAGGAAATACATTTTAGTAACTGGATGAGTTTCCCAAGAATTTTATCAGGAACAACAAGTATAGTAGGAACGACGGAGGAGGTTATTATAACAGGAGTGTATGGACCTCATATTCAGACTGAAAAGGAAAACTTTTTGCAAAATCTAAAAGCCTTGCGAAGCCTAATACCAGGAAAACAATGGATAGTAGGAGGGGATTTTAATCTGATTAAAAACTCAGGTGAAAAAAGAGGAGGAACAAGGAGAATGGATAAGGTAATGGAACAGTTTGGAGACCTCATAAGGGACCAACACTTGATCGATATCCAAACCATCAATGGAAGTCATACGTGGAATAATCGAAGAGGAGGAGCTAACCAAATAGCCTCTCGCCTTGATAGATTCTTAATCTCAGAACAAATAATGTTGAAGGATGTATTCATAGAAGCCACCATTCTCCCGGTAGCAAGAACGGATCATTGGCTGGTTAAATTAGAAATAGACTTAAAGCAAAGGCCTCCCAACAAATCCTTCAGGTTCGAAGCTTTCTGGCTGAGAAATGAAGGACTGATGGAGAAGCTAGAAGAATGGTGGAGGATGAGCGATCAAAGAGGAAAAAATAAGATGCACACCTTTCAACTCAAACTGAAGGAAATGAAGAATAAGATAAAGAAATGGAATAAAGAAGAATTTGGGAACATTATGGAAGAAAAAAAGATACTAGAACAAAGAATGGAAGACCTTCAGCAGATGGACATCATAGAAGGAATAAAGGAGGAGAGAACAAAAGAAGAAGGTATGATATTAAACCAGCTAGAAGAAAGAAGGAAACAAGAAGAGATTTTATGGAAGCAGGAATCAAGGGTTCAGTGGCTTAGGGAGGGAGAGAGGAATACTAAGTTTTTCCATAAAGCAATGGTTCAGCATAGACAACGAAACAGAATATTCTCTATAAAAAACCAAGAAGGGCAAAGAGTTCTACAACATGAAGAAATTGAAAAAGTGCTGGTCAATCACTTCAAAGACATTCTGAGGGAACCGTAAACTAACAGATCAGATGCCATAGCAAAGATAAGCAGAGAAATTCCAAATGTAGTCACAAGATATCAAAATCTGGCACTCATGAGGAATGTCACCATGGAAGAAGTGGAGGATATTGTTAGAAACATGAAAAGGAACAAAGCTCCTGGTCCGGATGGGTATACTGTAGAATTATTCCAAGCGGGGTGGAAGTTTCTTGCAACAGAAGTTATGGAAGTTGTAGAAGAGGCCAGAATAAATCAAAGAATATGGCCAGGAATAAACTCAACCCTTTTAACCCTTATTCCTAAAACTAATCAGGCAGAGCAAGCTGATGGATTTCGCCCTATAGCCCTTTGTAATGTCATCTACAAGATAGTGGCATCAATTGTAGCTCAGAGACTAAAATTGATCTTGCCAAGTATTATTTCCCTAGAGCAAACTGGGTTTGTTAAAGGAATGCAGATTTTGGATGGGCTTGTGGTGGCCCAGGAAGTCCTCCACACTCTGAAAACAAAAAAAGAAAAGGGTATGCTAATTAAACTTGACCTCTCAAAAGCCTATGATAGGCTAAGTTGGAAGTACCTAGAAAGGATTTTAAAGCCTTTGGATTCTGTGATAGGTGGGTGAAATGGGTCCTAAGCATGATCTCTACTCCGAATTTCTCTATTCTGCTGAATGGAGCCCCAACAGCAAAATTCAATGCTACAAGAGGCCTCAGACAAGGGGACCCCTTATCCCCCTTTCTCTTCATAATTGCAGCAGAAGGATTAGGTAGATACTTTAAAAAAGAATTAAGAGAAAGGAAAATTTAAGGCCTCAGATTATGGGGGAATCAAACCACAGTCACTCACCAACAATTTGTGGATGACATAATGATTTATTGCAAAGCTACCCTGAAAGAAGTCAAAAGGATAAAGAAAATTATAGAGATATTTATGGAAAGTTCAGGGATGGAGGTGAATAATGACAAATCCAGAACCTTTTTCTTTAATACTGTGGAACCTGTTAAGAATCATCTAACCAGGGTTATGGGATATAGGATAGGGGACCTCCCTACCAAATATTTAGGAACTATGCTAGACACATCTACCCTTAAAATAGGAAATTGGAAAAATATCCTTGAGAAGATCATGAAAAGGCTGGATAATTGGACTTTCCGTGCTCTGAACCTGGCAGCAAGGGTAGTGCTGCTCAAAGCCACTATACAAGCTATTCCGATATATCCATTATCCGTGATGGTTGCCCCTAAAGGAATTTGTAATAAACTGGTAGAGATTTATAGAAACTTTCTATGGGGGAGGATGAAGCAACAAAAGAAGTGGGCCCTATGTTCATGGAATAGTCTAACCAAACCCAAGGAAAAAGGTGGCTTAGGCCTCAGAGACCCATGGACCTTAAATCAAGTACTCGCTGCCAAATTAAGATGGAGATGGCTATAAGGGGGACCGGACTTATGGAAAGAAATCTGGACTGCAAAATATAATATGCCTCTCACCCCTAAAGAAATTCTAAGGGAACAAAATATACCTCGGGGATCGGATATTTGGAACTTATCCACCCAAAGCAGGGATTTAATAGAAAGACATATATTCTGGGAAATAAGAGGAGGTCAGATAGCGAGATTTTGGGATGAAGCCTGGCAGCAAAGGGAGAAAATGCTGAACCTTCAAGGTATGCAGGAAATCTACAGAACAGGTGTGGATAGAGGCCTCCTTACGGTTAAAGATTACTGGATTGCAGAACCTGGAAATGAGGAATGGCGAGAATGGAAACCTCTGGAGGAATGGAAAAGGAATGCAACAGAAGATCAAAAAACAACTTTCGGAAAGGAAATAGACTCCAGGAAGATAAAGAAGAGAGACGGCAGAGACATCCTCCGATGGGGCAAAGAAACGAAAGGGATATTTTCCATAAAAGAAGCCTACAAAGTTAAAACCCAGGATGATCCCGGGGAGGAAGAACAAAAGTGGAAAAGGATATGGAGAACAAAGTGGTGGCTGAAGATTAAACTGTTTGCATGGCTGGTAGGAAGAAAGCGGATTTTAACATGGGACAGAATTCAAAAAAGAGGCTTCTCAGGCCCAGCAAGATGTTGCTTCTGTAATTCAGAGGAAGAAGATCAGGAACACCTGCTTAATGGATGCAGCGCGGCTCAATTCCAATGGGAGCAAATGAAAAGTCTATTCGCGACAACAGCAAGAAACCCGCGAGACATAATTCAAACCCTTAGCGATTGGGGAGAAGGAAAGTTTCAAAGAAAAATAGTTAGAAGAGCGTGGAGCATATCAGCAGGCTTCAATGTATGGAATCTATGGAAGGAACGAAATAATTGAATATTTAAAGGGAAGTCCTCAGGTCCGGAGGAAATATGTAAGAGAACGCCAAGGCAAATAAAAGAGTCAATCCTAGCGGAGAATTGGGCAGATGAGGATTGGAAAACTATGGAAGATGAAACAGAGATTCTAAAGCAGCTGAATGTAGAACAGGGGATGATCTACCATCAAAAATCCAAGCAGAACCATCAATCAACAAATCAAAGTCGTGCGGTTTATAGAAAGCCTCCAGAAGGGTTTATGAAACTCAATTTCAACGGAGCTACTAAAGGGAATCCTGGCCCAGCGGGTTTTGGTGGAATATTCAGAAATGGAGAAGGGGATACAGAATGGATCTATGCTGAACATGGAGGAACAATGACCAATAATGAGGTAGAATTCATGGCGGTATATCAAGGCCTTAAAATTTCCAGAAGAAATGGTTATAGGAAGTTAGAAATTGAAGGGGACTCCACCTTGGTTATTAATTCGATAAGGAAATTAATCCAAGGAAAGAATTGGGAGAAGGTAGTGAAAAGCTGGCGAAGTGCTAGCACAGTCTGAGACATAGAGGAAATGTTGACAGGAATCGACTTCAAGATAACTTCGCATGTTAGACGAGAGGGTAATAAACCCGCGGACTGCCTGGCGAATTGGGGAAGCAAAGAACAAATGGAGCCAATCGATGACAGTTGGACCAATCAGGTAACGTTGACAATATGGGATGGGCTAAAACAGCTCATTACTAAGGATAATCATGATGCAGAACAGGCATAATTACAACCCCACGTGGAGAGGGAGAAGGAGATTAAGACATCATCCGGTGGCAATTAGGAGAGGACAGAAGGGCAGTGCCCTAAACACCCTGTCAGCGATAATTAATGATTTCGCAGCGAGACAGGGACGCGGCCCAAAACAAAAACTGATTCACAATCCCAAAGCGAGCATTCGGGGTATTAGTGGCATGCGCAAGGGGGAGCATTCTCATCATACGAGCAAAGGTGGTAGGGAAGCTATAAGGAGGAACACAGGAAGGATGTCTAACAGTAGAATTCTGAAGAAGGTGACGAGCGAAGCGGCGACTTGGCAGAGAACTCCTAACCAGCGCCTCAATCGATCGAAAATGGGTGAGTGAAGAGATAAGGCTATCCAAGAGGAGAAGGTAGCGGCTGAGGGCAGGCGCTGCGAATGGGTCAGGGCTAAAATCGAAATCGAAAGCTCAGAGGAGTTAGACTGCAGGTAGGTTAAAGAACCCAGAGGCAAGCGGTTTGAAACTGGGCAGAGCAGTAGAGGCTCGAAGCAAGTAAAGGAGGGAGAAGGGCGAAAACAACAGATGAAGAGAGGAAGAGGTCGCCCCAGTCAAGCCACCAGTAATGCGGAGGGTAACAGGACTCAGAAAAGACGTAAAAGAAGGAACAAGTCTATCAGTCGGACTGTGCATGAGGCTGAACAAGCCTATAATCTGGATTCAAATGCTAACATAAGGAACATTATCGAGGCCATGGAGGAGAAGGTGTTAGAGGAGCCCTCTAATCCGGAAATGAATGATTGGTCCCTGCAGCTGCTGGACCCTGGTCACACACGGGGCAGACTCACTTTGTACCGCCATGCACTTCACACTTACTGCGTCCTGAAGCACCTCCTGGCCAAGGCCATGGAGCAGGTTGTGGCTGAGATGGTGGAGATGGCGCAAGACACAGCGATGGCGAAAAAGGAAGTTGCAAATGTGGAGAAGCTGGTAAGGCAGCAGAACGAACTCTTCAAGGAAATCAAAGCTATCCTGATGGAGTAGAGGAAAGACAGAGTCAATATCAACATCGACTGAGGACCTACAGCACTGCGAAAGGTCTGGTTTTTGCTCCTTTTTTTCCTTTATGCATGTCGAAAACCCTGGTTTTTAGAAGCTTCATCTAGTTTTCCCTAGCGGTAGTAGCTTAGGGGGTTAGTCTATTTGGAATGAGCATAATTTAGTTTGAGGGATAAATCTGGGTGTAGAAGGCTTTTTG